>JAZKJV010010941.1:0-25078 GCA_037367405.1 Ottelia alismoides | reverse complement strand
TGCCGGACTCCTCGCCGTAAAAGGTTACCGGAATGGTGATCGGCAGGCTGCGCACATCGAAACGCACCACGGCTGCGCCCATGCGGGTCACGGCTTGGCTGAGCGGATCTTCGTCGCCTTTCCAGAGCTGCTCCTTCGGGCTGAAGCTGTACTGCGGATTCCCGCCGGTTGCAAACGGCATCGAACCCGGTACGCGGCATAAGCCGCTGAAGCGCCCGGGATTTTTGCTGGTGTCTTGCAGCAATGCCGTGGTGAGGGTGTTGCCGTAGGTGGCGGGATTGCGGATGCGCAAGGTTTTCAGAGGCCCGTTCTGAACCACGCTGTCCGTGCCGAGAAAAATCACCACGCCTGGGTCAGGCGTGAACGTACCGGCGCAATCGTTGGCACCGGAATCCGACTTGAACTCGACTTGTCCGGCGGCGTAAAGCAGCTTGCCGGTGCGGAAGGAGGCATCGAACAGGTCATAGTTGGGGCCGTTGTCATTGAAGACGCCCTGGAACACCAAGTCAAAAGCTGCCTGGAGGGCGTAGGACTTATGGTCGCTTTGTTCGGGCGGAAGGGTCTCCACCTCCGTTCGAAAATAGGCCGCGGTAAAGCGCACCTGAATCGGTGTTGGGCCCGCGGCATAACTTTGAAATACCGAGAACAGAATCGACACGAATAACAACAGGCGCGCGTTTCGCATGGCGGCAATTCTCGCAAGGAAGGCGGGAGTCCGTGGGGCTGGTGATCTTTTGTTAAACGTTGCGTCGCCGATTCGGGGCCTGCCGTGTTGCCGCGATTCCACGCGAATATGGGCAAATCGACGTTACGGACCAATTCTAGGCAGTCGTCCAGGGATTTTGTACCCATCCTGTTGGCGGAAGTGGGCAGGCATGGTAGCGGTTCGCTGATTGGATAAATAAATATCCATTGAGGGAGCCGAGTGGCCAATGGGTCGGCATGGGCCGATCCGTTCTAGAAAGCGCCCATAAAATCAATAAGTTGTCAGTTAATGGCACCGAATGGCAGAAAATGGCAGACCGATGGCGGTTAGACGGCAACGAATGGCAAACAGTGGCGGTGAAAAATAGGGCAGGATGTGTGAAGTAGGCCTACCATGCGGAGCGCGGTCGACCTCTTCACATTCCTTATTCGCCTGCGGCTCAACGGATTTCGTGCCCTGCCGGGTCTCCCGCCCCGAGCCGCCCAGCCATCGATATATCGCCATGCCTGAAACGACGACCGCCACCCGCAAGGGGTCCACGCCCATCAAGGTCTGGGTCCTGCCCGAAGAAAAGCAGCAGATTGAAACGAACGCCCGCAACTGCGGGATGAGCGCCTCGGCTTACCTGCGCGCCATCGGCCTCAACCTCCCGGTCAAAAGCATCCTGGATCATGCGGCGGTTCGGGATCTCGCCAAGGTCAATGCCGATCAGGGCCGCCTGGGCGGGTTGCTGAAGCGGTGGCTGACCCAGGAGGACCAGCTGTACCCGCAGCGCTATGCGTTGGAGCGCAGCATCCGTGGATTGCTGGACGAGATTCGGGAGGTGCAGGCGCGCTTGTGGGGAGACGGTGCAACGGCTGTGAAAGCAGAAAGGAATCTGCTTTAAAGAGCAGTTTCTAAAGTGATTGCCCCTGTTTTGTTGCGCGACGTATCCTACCGGAGGCCAAGATTCGATTAACTTGGCCAGGCCTTGGAGCCATGCGGCAGAATCGCGCAGGATGCCAGTGCCAGAAAATCCCTATCCATATGGGCAATTCGCTTAGGAAGCCAAATTCATGAAAATCTCAAATCAGGCTGTCATTTTGGGTATTGCGGGTGGTTTATTCACCTCGACTGGTTATTCTGCCAGTAGTGATCAATATGCTGCGTCCGTGATCAGTTTCAGTTCCCAGTTTTCGGCCACCACATGGTCGGCCGCTCAGGCAACAGGTGCGCCGAATGTGAACGCTTACGGCGATAACAGTAGTGCTTGGACCTCTCTTCATAGGGATGGCACAACCGAAAATATTGCCCTGGGCTATACCACGCCGGTCTACGTGTACGGTGTGACTGTCCGGGAAAGTTGGGGGAATGGGTTTGTTACGAAAGTGGAGTTACGCGACACGGCAAATGTTTGGCATACGGCATGGACAGGGACCGATACGTCTCTGCCAGGATCGGTTGCGAACTTCTTTATCAGTTGGGAACCGACCACCTATAAAGCCAATGGCGTAAGGGTCACCGTGAATACCAATCACGATCTTACGGCTTGGGAAGAAATCGATGCCGTACAGCTTTCCGGGTACACTGATAACCTAACGCCCTATGTCAGTTTGAAGGCACCGGATACGGTCGGTTCTGAAGCCTTTTCATCACCTGGGCTGTTTGTGTTTTCGCGTGGATTGACGCCGCTCACTGCGCCCTTGACGGTTCAATACAATATTACCGGAACGGCGGTGAACGGCTCGGATTACAATGCCGGTACACCGCTGACAGGAACGGTGATTATTCCGGCCAATGTAAAATCGGTGGGCATATCCATTAAGCCGGCGAATGATACGGTGAAGGAAGTCCCCGAAAAAGTGACCTTAACGTTAGTGCCGAGCCCGAATTATCAAATTGCTGGTAAATTCAAAACAGCAACCGTTACGATTAATAGTGACGAATAGGTAGCTGTTAATGCTGCGTTAGAAATCTAAAAAGCCTTCATCGAGCCCACTCCCTGGTGGGCTTTTTTTGTGCGCGGTGTGCCGATCGATGGAATTTGGGCGGGTTACCGGAAATGTTTTGTCTCGCCTGGGCTCGTTCAGCGAGCGGTTTGGCTGACGGCTAAATCAATCAAGGGACACCGCCGTGCCCCGCACTAGGGCATCAACCGCCGGTTCGCGTTGACCCTCAGAGCCCGAAACGCGGGAAGGGTTTTTAGGAGAGGAAGAGTTTGGCTTTGCGGCAGGTCGGATAAGTATTTAGCTGTGGCAGGGTGTGATTCGGGCGGGTGGGGCGTCCTCGTTACTACGCTCGCCGTAGTGACGAGGACGTGGAGCTGCCGCAATTCATGCTTTTGGGCGTGCATTGACGGATGGATTGCGAGTGATCGATACTCTGTCGCGCAAACGCCCGTGCCGCCTTCGGTTAAAGACGGTCCCTTGATGTGTCGACTGCATCGTCTCAGTCGAGCCCTTTGCCACCTCGTGCCTGTGTCTTCAGGTGGCCAGCCCTTTTGGGGGCTGTAGCAGGCAGCGTCGAAACGGGGGATTCGGTCCTGTTGGGATCGGAAAGCCCCTCGTCCTAAAGCCCTTCCTGTTGGTGCGTCGTTGGGGAAGGGGAGCTGGGTGTTATCGGTATCGAGCGGAGGTGTTTGCAAGAAGGCCTCCGCGGGGGCCTGTGACGTGAGCGGAAGTGAATGACCTGTCCGGGAGGGCTACGCGCGGCGCGCGGGCTCCCGGTCCGCAGAATGAGCGGAAGCCTAGTTTTGGATTGCTAGCGGGCCCTGGGCTCTTCGGAGGTCGCCCCGGCTCTCAACCGGTGTGCGTCGGCATCAACACTTACCCACCTGAGATTCAATCCAATGGATGATTTGCAGCATGATTTTCGGCAGCTGTGCCGGCGCAATCGCGATGGGTCGTTCGGCACCCAGGCGGCACGGGAGCGGATTCTGGATTTAAGCGCCCGGCAGTTGAAGGAGCTGGGCTATCGGAATATGCGGTCGTCGTCGTTGAAGCCGAAGCATGTGGAGGCTTTAGTGAACCGTTGGCAGGCGGAGGGCTTGTCGGCGGGGACGATCAAGAACCGCATGGCGCATTTGCGCTGGGTGGCGGAGAAGCTGAACCGGCGTTCGGTGATTCCCGCCGAGAACACGGCGCTGGGGATTCCGGAGCGCTCCTTCCGGACGGAAGAAGGCAAGCAGCTGGCCTTGACGGAGGAGGCGCTGGCGGTGGTGCGGGACCCGTTCGTGAAGCTGTCGCTGCGCTTGCAGGCGGCCTTTGGGCTGCGGCGGGAGGAGGCGATGAAGTTTCAGCCGGGGTTTGCGATCCGGAATAAGCCGGACGGGGAGCTGTTCCTGGCGTTGAAGGCCTCCTGGACGAAGGGCGGCCGGCCGCGGGAGATTCCCGTCCTGACGGCGGAACAGCGGGCGCTTCTGGCGGAGGTGCAGGCCTTTGCGGGAAAAGGCTCGTTGATTCCGCCGGAGCGCCGCTATATCGATCAGGTGCGGGTCTTTGAGGCGGAAACCAAGCGGGCGGGGATTTCGAGGTCTCATGGCCTCCGGCATGCCTATGCGCAGCGGCGCTATCAGGAATTGACCGGCTGGGCGGCGCCCCATGCGGGGGGACCGAAAAGCCAGGCATTATCGCCCGAGGAAAAGGCCCGGGATCGGGAAGCACGTTTGGCGATTAGTGAGGAAATGGGGCATCACCGGGAGGAGATAACGGCGGTGTATTTGGGGCGGTAGAGCAGATGTCTTAGTCGGGTAAAAAAGCGTGCTGAATAGGACGTCAAAAAGGGATTGAGAATGCCACTTTTGACGTCCTTAAGCAGTGAATATGCTTATTTTAAACTATTACCTAAGCTCGAGGTTATTTAGAACCTCGCCCGCTGCGTTTCGAATCTCGAAGGATCCGCGAACATCGGCTCCGCTGGGGCTGACGACAACCCGGCAATTATGAGCGGCACTATTGAGGATTCCAGCTACAGCGAACCCGCATGAATTACCTGCCGCAAGCGTGGCGCCACAACCATTGAATGTCTGAGCTAATGAAATATTCGGCTCCCGGAGAATAGCGCGGCTTGTAATTGACACCGTGCCTGGGCCAGCATTGTAAATGTAGCAAATAGCGGCGGACTGAGAGGGCCCGCCATAGATAGATCCTGCTGCCAGGATATCGGCATGAGCCATAAGTGTTTAGCAGAAAGTCAGTTGGTACTCTGAGCCGAACCCCGCTCCGATATTGTCGATGGCCTGTTCCAGTTCGTCGGGCGTGAACGCGCGGAAGGGCAGCCACTCATATTTCATTTTCTTCCAGAGGATTTCGATGCGGTTCAATTCCGGGCTGTAGGCAGGCAGGAAATAGCATTCCAGTCCTTTTTCCTGCAGTAAGTCCCAATAGGGTTTCAGAGCTTTGGCCGTATGGATCGATGCATTATCCAGAATCACCACCAGCGGCTTCTCGACCTGTTCAACCAAGGCCGACAAAAACCCAAAGAACCACAGGCCCGTCACGGTGTGCCAAAGCTTGGCCAGCAGCAGGTGCCCGGACGACAACAGCGCTCCTATGACGTTCAAACGTTTCCCGCGTTTTGCCGTCACCGCATGGGTTTCGCCCGGTTTACTCCAAGCCGAACGGTTCGGCGGTTGCGGCGCAAAGCCCGCTTCATCGACATAGGCCAACTCGATCTCGCCCGCTTGAGCCCGCCGGATCAGGTCTCTGATCTCTTCCCAGGCTTGCTCGAAGCGCTCGGGATCGCGTTTTTTTTCAAGCTGTAGCGGGTGCGCTTCCAGATGTAGCCCAAACGCTTCAGCTCCGTCCGCAGCGTGGTCCGGCCAATCACCACCTGGAACTGCGCCTCAAGACGGGTCAGCACCTCGCGGGAGGACAAGGCGTCCTGCTCGACCCAGACAGACAACTGCTGGCGGTGCTCGTCCGTCAACTTGCTGGGGGCTCCGCTGCGGGGCTGGTCCGGCAAACTCCGCAGCCCGGCTTTCAGCCATTTCCGCCGCCGAATCCGGACCGCTTCGCAGCACAACCCCTGCTGCTCCGCCACGGCGTGGACGCTCTGCCCGGCAGCCAACAACAAAATCGTCTCCGCCCGCTCCCGCTCGCGCCAATCCGCGCCCTTCTTGATAATTTCCTGGAGCCGTTCGCGCTCAGGGGCTTCTAAATCGATCGATACAATCCGGGGCACCGCTCTCTCTGCTGGGAGTCCGACAGGACCGCCAGCTTATAACAAATCAATTTTGTGCGAAGCACTTACTGGAGAATGCTAAGGAACCGATAAGCCCTAAGAACAGTCGATTTGAGTAGAACATAGTGTGCCTCGCCATCAGGTGGAGTGTTAGTGCGATAGGAATCATATCGCCGGCACACCATAGACCATGGCTGCGAGAGTGTTATATGACTTTTTTACTCAAAAAGTGCGACTAAATTTATCGGTGGAATGGTAATATTTTCAGTAGAATTAAATGATTGGTTAAATGTAAGTTATATGGAAATAAAAAGCCGCCTTATAGGCGGCTTTTTATTTTTTAGATGCGACTGATCATGAGACGGACCGTGCCGTTTTGTCCCATATTGAGCCGAGAGGCCAGTGCTATCGTTGAAGCTCTGTCTACCTAGACGGACCCTCATTCAGGCCATGTGTCGTGTTAAGGAGGGCCTGACATTTTCAGCAGGCCAAAAAACCCCGCCGAAGCGGGGTCTTAAAGCTTTTTGAGCTGAACTTAGGCGGTTGCGGTGCGACGACCGATACCGACCATGCCGACCAGGGCGGAACCCAGCAGCCACAGGGCAGCGGGAACCGGCACTGGAGCAGCGATCATGCTGCCGGCGTAGATCGCCGCGCCCTCACCAGCACCAGCAAGAAAGAGAGTGTAGCTGCCCGCCGTGAGGAGGCCGCCGAAGGACAAAGTCTGGACTGTGGTGTTTTCAACACCGGGAAGCGGGCCGACGGACGCCATGAGGGCTTGGAACAACCCGTTGGGACCCGTTAAGTCACCACCGAAATTGGTGATTTCACCAAAGGTAGTGCCGTCAACCCTGGAGTAAATATTCGACACGAAAATCGAAACAGTCGCGTCGGCGGTCAACGTGAAATCCCAGGCATCGTCAGGTGCGTTGAGCGAGCCGGAAACGCTATTTCCGATCAGCGCGGTTGCCGGGGGCGTAAGCGACCCCAAAGAAGCCGCCGACACATTGCCAACCCACGCCAAAGCCGCCGACACGGCCAGGGACTTTAATAAAGATTTCATCATAAGCATCCTCGTCCAAGTTTAAGGTTAGAGATTATGGGTAATTTTGACTAAAACCGCGAAAGGTCAATTTTTACCCGGACGCCCCCTGATCACCTTAGATTCGATCCGCCTTCCAAGCCAGCCTGGCATCCTCCTATTGGGGTATGGCAACGATTCCTTCATTTTCGAGCCACAAGGCCGTGCCGTGGCTCTCGGCCCCATCCCAGAAAATCGACCGTTAGTTTGGGATCGACCTTTTATCAAAATTAATTTTCGATATCAAAAAGCTCGGGCAATAGCACTTTTGTACTGTTGATTGAAGCAGGTTATCCTGAAAAATAGGACAAAATGATCCCTTTTGTCCCAAGTGGAAAAACGCCACCCTGTAAAATCAGGGCCTCTCGGCCCGTTCTCACCGATCAACTTGGGACAAAATGAACGACGACCGTAAACACCTCACCGGCCGCGAAGTCGAACGCCTCCTGGCCGCCGCCAAGGGCACCCGCAATGCCGTGCGCGACCGCTGTCTGCTCTTGCTGATGTTCCGCCATGGGCTGCGGGTGTCCGAGGCCGTGGGCCTGACGCTGGCGCACGTGGATCTGGAGGGCCGGACCCTGCACGTGAATCGCTTGAAGCGGGGGCTGTCGACCAATCACCCCTTGCGCGGGGACGAGCTGCGGGTGCTGCGCGCCTGGTTGGTGGAACGGGCGAAGAGGGAACCGGCGACGCCGGCGCTGTTCATCAGCGAGCGGCGCGGGCCGTTGAACCGCCGGACCGCCTGGCATCTGGTCCGGGAGTATGGCCGGGCGGCGGGCTTGGACGTGGAAGCGCATCCGCACATGCTGCGCCATGCCTGCGGCTATGCCCTGGCGGACCAGGGCGCGGACACCAGGCTGATTCAGGATTACCTGGGCCACCGCAACATTCAGCACACGGTGCGCTACACCGCCACTAATGCGGCGCGCTTTGAGAAGCTGTGGCGGTAGCGGCGGCGTGCGGCCGGCGGTCGCTTGAGGGTTGAGGGCTAAGAACGCAAAAAGGGCGGCTCGGATTCAACCGAGCCGCCCTTTTTCTTTAGTCCCTTCAGCCTCCGTGCTGTTGGCCGGCGTCCTATTGTCCCTCTTCCGTCCGTGGAGACGAGCCCATTCCCTAGGCAGACGCCGGGGCTGATCCGCAGCCCATTCCCTTCATCTGTCGAACGGGTCCGTGTGCAACCGCGTGGGCGTAGTCTGCCGGTTCCGCCGAATCCGCAAAATACGGGAAAGCCCTGAACCGGGTCTGAGGCACCTTGTTTGCTGCTTTTCTAGATTGATTTGTTGGCTGTCCAGAGCCCTGATTTCCGGGGAGTTCATGCAGATCTAGGACCCCATCGGTTATTAGACGGTGTGGCTTTGCTAGCGTATTGACAATGTGCGCACATCTGGACTATACCAAAGGGTGAAACTTTTTAACGGAGGTAAGCCCATGCGGCCCACCGAAACCACCGAAACCACCGAAAGCAGCGGGCCGACCCGCGACATCAATATCAACATCCGCGCCCAGCGCCGGCAACGCGACCTGATCGACCAGGCCGCTGAGTTACTGGGAAAGACACGCTCGGATTTCATGCTGGAAACAGCCTGCCGCGAGGCCGAGGACGTGTTGCTAGACCAGAGGGTTTTTACGCTGGACGCGGAGACGTTCCAGAAATTTCAGGCCATGCTGGACGCGCCGCCGAGCGAGAACCCCAAGCTGCGCAAATTAATGGCGACCAAAGCCCCGTGGGAGCCGTGATTGTCCGAGCCTCAAAAATGGAATGTACCCGTTCCCCTCACCGCCGCGCATCATGTGGCGGACTTTGATTGTGGTGAGCCTACCCTTGATCATTGGCTGAAACACCGCGCCCTGCGTAACGAGGGGCGCGGGGCATCGCGCACCTACGTCCTCTGCGCCGATCAACAGGTTGCCGCTTATTACTGTTTGGCGACCGGCTCCGTTGCCAGTGAGCTTGCGCCGGGACGCGTCCGGCGCAACATGCCGGACCCTATCCCCGTCATGATCCTGGGCCGCTTAGCGGTCGATGTGGCGTGGCAGCGGCACGGTCTCGGCAAGGCGCTGCTGCGTGACGCGATCCTGCGCACCCTTCAGGTTTCCGAGGTTGTCGGCGTCCGGACGCTGTTGGTTCATGCCCTCTCCGAGCAAGCCGCAGGCTTCTACGAAGCCCACGGCTTCTACCCGTCGCCAGTGAATCCGCGCACGCTTTTCCTGCCGTTATCCGAAGTTTGAATTATGAGCCTTGATATCCAACACATAGCTGCGCTCATCGAAGAGAGAGCCGCCGCCATTGCAAGCATCGATGACACAATCGTGATGGAAACGGTTGGCGTTGCGATGGCTTTAGACAAGCTACGGGAATCGCTGGATAAGGTAGATGCCCATCTCGATGACCGGGCGTTCGAGGAGGCCTCGCACGTCGGTTACCAGGACGTGGCCCAAAACTTTGTCTATGTGCAAAGAACTTTGGCGGGACTGCAAACAGCCGCGCAGCAGAAAGAAGCGCTCATCAGCAGCATCGCCGAAGCCGCCCGCGCCGCTTATGAAGAAGTCGCCCCGCATGTTGAAAGTCGGATGCAATCTTCCGTGAAAAAAGCTAAGGCTTTACGCCAATCGCTTAAGGATGGAGATGACAGCGGACGGGCGGAGTAGGCGCTCGGAGTGAACGCTATGAATGAACGAAGAGCGCACTAGGCGCCCTACCATGCCCGAGAGGCCCGGCTAGTTCGGGCTTTTTTGTGGCGGAATTCCCGTAAAAAACATTGTGCCGACTTTCTGTATAATCGTAAAATTACAAAAGCGCCAAAACGATAAGGAACAATTCATGATTGTCGGAATTCTCAACCAGAAGGGCGGTGTGGGGAAAACGACCCTGAGCGTGAATCTGGGCGGTAGCCTGGCCCGGTCCGGGGCGCGTGTCCTGCTGATTGATGCAGATCCCCAGGGCAGTGCTCTAGATTGGGCGGCAGCCAGGGAGGGTGATCCTCTCTTGAGTGTCGTCGGACTTCCGCGCCCTACTCTGCACAAAGAAATAGGCGAGATCGGCAAAGGCTACGATCACGTCATCATCGACGGCCCGCCACGCGTTACCGATCTCGCCCGCTCCGCCATGATGGCGGCGGACGTGGTCCTGATCCCAATCCAGCCATCACCCTATGACGTTTGGGCCACAGACGAGGTAATCAAGCTTCTCGATGAAGCCCGTGTGTTTAAAGAAAATCTGAAAGGCGCATTTGTAATTAATCGTAAAATCGCAAACACGGCCATAGGGCGCGATGTTCGGGAGGCACTGGCGGCTTACTCGGTTCCGGTCTTTGAAGCGACGATTACGCAGCGCGTCGTATTCGCCGAAGCCGCCGCCCATGGCCAGGCCGTTTGTGAGATCGACAGTGCCGGTCCCGCCGCAGCCGAAATTGAATCTGTACTGACCGAACTGAAGGAGTTCGCGCAATGAGCAAGAAAATCACCATCGGCAGCCGTCCGAGCGCCAAGCCGTCAGCACCCGCCAAAGTTGACGATTGGGTTGAGAGTCGCGAGATCGACGCACCGGAAAAGATGAAACGGCTTACCATCGACGTGCCAGAAAGCTTGCATCGCCGTATCAAGACGACCTGCGCAAGCCGTGGTACTAAGATCGCCGACGAAGTGCGAGAACTACTGATAAGGAATTACGATAAAGCGTAATAACGTGTTTGTAGTTTAACGGCGTTACGGAAATACGCTAAGACGATCCGGGCATGAAAACGACCAAACGACGGGGAGGGGACAAGGTGAGCAAGATTGCAGCGCTTGAACCACGCCGGGGAGTTCGCCCCAAGGCGCAACCGCGGGCTGAAGACTTCAACAGCCGGCAGATCGACCTGTTTCGCGCTTTGCTGTGCAACACAAATGACGAGCGCGACGCGCTTTCAAATGCCTTCGATTTGTGGGATAGCATTCCGCGCTATGCCGTTTCACGGCAGCAGCAAGAGCGCTGGAGGAAGTCCGGAACCTTCCCGCTCCTGTACAAAGTCCCGTTCCATTACCGCGGCCGGGAAATCACGGCCATCATTCAGCCCGCGAACGTTGAAGGGAAAGACGGAGTGGTTCGTTCGTACTACCCAAGCGCTTCAGAGGAGCTCATTGAAGATGTTTTGCGGAAGATTGCCGCCGATCAGGAGAGCGGTTATTTCGATACCGAGTGGCGGCGCGGGGGCGTTGTGTTCACGCTCTACATGGTTCGAAAGGAACTCGCCAGGCGTGGCCACACCCGGTCATATCAGGAGATTATCCAAAGCCTTTTGATCCTAGCTCAAAGCTCTGTCCGCCTTGTGGCAAGCGATGGGAAAGACGGGGAGGGCTTTCGCCTCAGTACGTTTTTCCATGACCTGACGGCGGTTTCAAAGGCCAGGTTAGCCGAAGATCCTAACGCCCGTTGGTGTGTGGATTTCCATCCATTGGTGAGCCAGGCAATGGACCAGCTCACTTACCGACAATTCAACTACGCCAGGTTGATGAGCCACAAAACGCAGCTTGCGCGATGGCTGAATAAGCTCCTGTGCCTGAAGTACGTCAACGCGGCACCCCTGCAGCCATTCGAAACGCGGCTATCTACGATTGCCAGGGATAGCGGTCTGTTAAACGGCTACAGCCTTATGAGGAACCGCGTCGCTGCCCTGGATGATGCCTTTGGCGAACTGTACCGCTGCACGCCTCCGATGCTGTCGGTTGACCCAGTGGAATGTCGCGAGGTCATTAGCGGGCCACGTGGCAAGATCCTGGACGTGGTTTATACCCTCTGGCCTACCCGCGAGTTTGTTGCCGAGGTCAAGGCGTCTAGCAAGCGTCAAGCAATGGCCTCTTGTAGCCTCCCGAAATGACTGGCCGAATCGGTAGGTATAGGTAGCGGGTCGACGGTTTTCTCGGTAGGTATAGGTAGCGGGTGGCGGTAGGTATAGGTAGCGGGTCGAGAGTTATCCACAGGCCAAGTCCGTGGAACATCTCAAAACCGGTAGGTATAGGTAGCGGGTCGCCCATTTGATCGGTAGGTATAGGTAGCGGGTCCGCCAAAAACCGGTAGGTATAGGTAGCGGGTCGCCAAAAACCGGTAGGTATAGGTAGCGGGTGAGACCAAAAAGACAGGCGGTCGGTAGGTATAGGTAGCGGGTCATTTTTGCAAGTTACTGATTTTAAATGCGAAAACAATGTTCCACAGCGCCTTATCCTTTTATCCTTGTTTTTATCCTTCTCTTAACCATGCAGTGCAATGACTTCCAGGACGCGCCATGACTGATTTTGGAATTGCAGCAGTCCCAGATCACGGCCAAGCGGCCACTGAACCGGCAGAAACCATCCAACTGTCTTTAGCCGCCCAGGAATGTTTGGCAGAAGCACTGCTATCGCCACCGCAACCGTCACCCGCGTTAGAACGTGCTCTCGCACGTCGCCGCGCGCTTTTACACCCTGAACAAGAGGGGTGAGCGATGATCACCGCATCAATTTACGGACGATTAGGGAAAGACCCTAAACCCGGGACCACAAAGGCTGGGAAGCCTATGACGACGGTCAACATTGCCGTGGACGTCGGAAGAAGCCAGGAAGAACCAGAAACCTTGTGGGTTTCCCTCATGGCATTTGGCCTGAATGCCGAGACCCTCGCCCAGCACACCCAGGGGGATATGGTCGCGGCTACGGGGAAGCTCACCAGAGGCCGCTACGTCGACGCAAACCACCAGGAGCGGGAATCCTGGAGCCTCATGGTGGACGCCCTCCATTCAAGCCGTACCGTGCGTCCAGGACAGCGCAGGCAAGCAACCGGAGGACAACACCCAGAAGGAAACAGTACTACCCGAACCTCGGCCCGAAACCCAGAAGCCCAGATGTCGACCCGGAACATCCCGCTGGCCGACGAGAACGAAGCTCCCTTTGACGACGTTCTCGATTTCTAAGGGGGTTCAGACCGATAAATCGCAAAACACCCTGCATCGACCCACTCGGTTAAGCCGAGATTAGAGGACATCGAGGAACACCGCAGCGCTACGCAAAAAGGCATCAACCGCCGGTTCGCGTTGACCCTTCCATCCCGGATTTCGGGAAGGTTTTTTAAGACGCTGATTTCCTGCGCGACCGCCAGACACGGCTCTTTTCCAATTGCAATGGTTTTGTCGGGGCCAGGCATAAAAGGCTGCCATGCTCTATCCCCCTGGGCATGTTAACCAAATAGGTTAATATTGACTAATGGAGAAACGCACTCCGCATTGCACGCTGGCCATCGTGAAAGCACTGATTCAAGCCGGGAAAGTCCGAGCCACCTGACACTGACGCCGGCGGACTTCTACAAGAGCATGACCACCCATGCCGATCATACTGTTTGGCAGGATGTGTACCGCCCCAGCACCCCGGCCGGCGATGTTTATTTGAAGTTGACGGTCATAGATGACGTCCTGATCGTGTCCGTCAAGGAGCTGTAACCATGAAATGTCCCTGCTGCGGCGCAGCGGAATTGATCCACGACACCCGCGATCTGGCCTACACCTACAAAGGTGAAGCCACCATCCTCCCTGCAGTGACCGGTGACTTTTGCACGGCCTGCAATGAAGTTCTCTTGGACCAGGAAAACGGTGATCGCTACAGCGAGCTGATCGGCCAATTCCAGCGGCAAGTGAATGCGGCCTATGTCGATCCGGAGTTCATTGCTGGCGTACGAAAGAAGCTTGAGTTAGATCAACGCGAAGCGGCCGAACTCTTCGGCGGCGGCGTGAATGCGTTTTCACGTTATGAGAACGGCAAAACCAAGCCGCCCTTGGCCCTGGTGAAGTTGTTTAAGCTCCTGGACCGGCATCCTGAATTGCTCAACGAGGTCCGAACGCCTAATGCCAGCCCTAGCTGTTCATAACCTACTCACGGGACAGGTTACAAGCGCCGCATGGATCAATATTTATCGCTCCTCCAGCTTCTGGACCAAGGAGGACTTGGCGATTTTACGCAGCGCCAGCACCGTGGCCTGGCGGCTGACCGGCAAGTCCGGATCGAAGGCCAACCAATCGGATAGTGATTTATCCAACCAGGCGCGAACGGCCGAATGGGCGATGCGGGTCCCCGGCTCCTCGCCCTGGGCGACCGCCAGGAGGTCGGCTAAATACTGATCCAAGCTCACGGTGGTGTGGTAGGTCTGGCCCCGCTTGGTCAGGGTCAGATGGAAGCGGCGAAAGGGATCGTGCATCGGATACTCCGGTTGCAGCTGATAAACGAGGATATATTTTTATCCTTTCTTGGCGCAAAGGCCAGCCGTTGATCCGGTGTCGGCGGTAAGGGTTATATTTTTATATAATCTAACGCCCTGATCCGGAGGTTCCCATGCACACGACCCATCTCCGCAAAGTTGGCGGCTCCGTCATGCTGGCGGTCCCGCCGGCCCTGCTTGACCTGCTGCACTTGCAGCCCGGCGCCGCCGTGGGCTTGTCCGTGGAAGAAGGCCGCCTGGTGGTGGAACCCACCGCCAAACCCCGCTACCGGCTGGAAGACCTCCTGGCGCAATGCGACCCGGAGGCCGAGATGAGCGCCGAGGATCAGGCCTGGCTGGAGAATCCGCCGGTCGGCCGCGAGCTCCTGTAATGGAGCGCGGCGACATTTATCGGGTGTCCCTGGACCCCACGTCCGGCCATGAACAGCAAGGCACCCGGCCGGTTCTGATCGTATCGCCGGCGGCGTTCAATCGGCTGACCAAGACCCCCATCGTGGTGCCGATCACCAGCGGCGGCAACTTCGCCCGGACGGCCGGATTTACCGTCTCCCTACAAGGCGCCGGCACCCAAACCACGGGCGTCATCCGCTGCGATCAACCCCGCGCCCTCGATCTCGGCGCCCGCCACGGGAAAAAGCTGGAACGCGTGCCGGCGTCCATCCTGGACGAGGTCCTGGCCAAACTGCTCCCGCTGTTCGAATAATCCCCGGCTGGTGTTGCCAAAATATTTTTTCAGCACGTTGCGCCTGCAGTTTTCCCTTCGGTTCCCTCTCACAAGAGACGCAATTCAATATTCCCGTCCCCCTGACACACCCACCCCGCTGCGCGGTGGGAAAGAAAGACCTTCGTGGATTCGATGTCGTGTCTCTGCCCCATCGCCGGATCAATGGATTGCTTATCCCCAGTTATACTGCTCTATAACTGTGTCTATTATTCCTGCTGTTATCGTCTTAACGATCTCAGCATATTCTTCATGCCGGCGTCCTGATAGGATGGTATCCATAGGATCATGAGTACTCTAAAAATAGTGTTTAATGTGATGAATATGTGAGATCCATGTGTTGACAATTACCCTTGTTATATTCGCAGTATGGACGTCTTAATGAGTATTATTTTTCTGGCGTTTATGATTTTCATGGCCTTCGTGACGCTCATTTTAGAGCGTGCTGAATAATCGGAGATAATTCCGTTTATTACGTCCGTTTAATACTTCATTCGTAGACTAGGTTGAGTTGCGTCTTCGGCTACCGACGCTTTGGAACAGTAAACTGCACGAACTCTGTATACGCCGTATCGCCACTTGCCGGCGTGACCTTCCCCACCAGGAAACCTGTATAGGGGAGTTTGGTCTTCAAGGCGCGGCGAGCCGCTTTATCCAGAACCAGGCTATAACTGGGCAGCGTACCGGCCGCCAATGTGCCGGTGCTGGCGCCGGGCGGAACCGTGGGCTGATAGCGGCGCGCCTTTGCTTTCTTTTTGAGCGTCAGAAAAAGCTCAACGCGTCCATCTCCCAGGGATGCGAGATTGACGTTCTCGAAGGTGAATGTCGACGACTGCGGATCGAAGCTGCCGGTTCCGCCGCCTGTGACGTTGCCCACGAAAGGCACGCCGGTCCGGCGGATGGACCGGTACTGGTTCGCCACGTTTTGAAAGACCGGCAGGCTGTTGCCGAGAATCTCCCGCAGCCAGCGCCGCCATTCCTCGGGCGAAATCCCCTGTACCCCCGCCGACGGATTGACCGGCGGCGCGGCGGGTTTTTCGCCCAGCTTGGGCGGAACATAGCCGCCAAGCGTAAAGGGGTCGATCGGCGCAAAGGACTCATCCACAGAGCGCTTGATCTCCACCAGCCCAAACCAGGATGTGGTTTTCGAGCCGTCATTGCCGGACTCCTCGCCGTAAAAGGTTACCGGAATGGTGATCGGCAGGCTGCGCACATCGAAACGCACCACGGCTGCGCCCATGCGGGTCACGGCTTGGCTGAGCGGATCTTCGTCGCCTTTCCAGAGCTGCTCCTTCGGGCTGAAGCTGTACTGCGGATTCCCGCCGGTTGCAAACGGCATCGAACCCGGTACGCGGCATAAGCCGCTGAAGCGCCCGGGATTTTTGCTGGTGTCTTGCAGCAATGCCGTGGTGAGGGTGTTGCCGTAGGTGGCGGGATTGCGGATGCGCAAGGTTTTCAGAGGCCCGTTCTGAACCACGCTGTCCGTGCCGAGAAAAATCACCACGCCTGGGTCAGGCGTGAACGTACCGGCGCAATCGTTGGCACCGGAATCCGACTTGAACTCGACTTGTCCGGCGGCGTAAAGCAGCTTGCCGGTGCGGAAGGAGGCATCGAACAGGTCATAGTTGGGGCCGTTGTCATTGAAGACGCCCTGGAACACCAAGTCAAAAGCTGCCTGGAGGGCGTAGGACTTATGGTCGCTTTGTTCGGGCGGAAGGGTCTCCACCTCCGTTCGAAAATAGGCCGCGGTAAAGCGCACCTGAATCGGTGTTGGGCCCGCGGCATAACTTTGAAATACCGAGAACAGAATCGACACGAATAACAACAGGCGCGCGTTTCGCATGGCGGCAATTCTCGCAAGGAAGGCGGGAGTCCGTGGGGCTGGTGATCTTTTGTTAAACGTTGCGTCGCCGATTCGGGGCCTGCCGTGTTGCCGCGATTCCACGCGAATATGGGCAAATCGACGTTACGGACCAATTCTAGGCAGTCGTCCAGGGATTTTGTACCCATCCTGTTGGCGGAAGTGGGCAGGCATGGTAGCGGTTCGCTGATTGGATAAATAAATATCCATTGAGGGAGCCGAGTGGCCAATGGGTCGGCATGGGCCGATCCGTTCTAGAAAGCGCCCATAAAATCAATAAGTTGTCAGTTAATGGCACCGAATGGCAGAAAATGGCAGACCGATGGCGGTTAGACGGCAACGAATGGCAAACAGTGGCGGTGAAAAATAGGGCAGGATGTGTGAAGTAGGCCTACCATGCGGAGCGCGGTCGACCTCTTCACATTCCTTATTCGCCTGCGGCTCAACGGATTTCGTGCCCTGCCGGGTCTCCCGCCCCGAGCCGCCCAGCCATCGATATATCGCCATGCCTGAAACGACGACCGCCACCCGCAAGGGGTCCACGCCCATCAAGGTCTGGGTCCTGCCCGAAGAAAAGCAGCAGATTGAAACGAACGCCCGCAACTGCGGGATGAGCGCCTCGGCTTACCTGCGCGCCATCGGCCTCAACCTCCCGGTCAAAAGCATCCTGGATCATGCGGCGGTTCGGGATCTCGCCAAGGTCAATGCCGATCAGGGCCGCCTGGGCGGGTTGCTGAAGCGGTGGCTGACCCAGGAGGACCAGCTGTACCCGCAGCGCTATGCGTTGGAGCGCAGCATCCGTGGATTGCTGGACGAGATTCGGGAGGTGCAGGCGCGCTTGTGGGAGACGGTGCAACGGCTGTGAAAGCAGAAAGGAATCTGCTTTAAAGAGCAGTTTCTAAAGTGATTGCCCCTGTTTTGTTGCGCGACGTATCCTACCGGAGGCCAAGATTCGATTAACTTGGCCAGGCCTTGGAGCCATGCGGCAGAATCGCGCAGGATGCCAGTGCCAGAAAATCCCTATCCATATGGGCAATTCGCTTAGGAAGCCAAATTCATGAAAATCTCAAATCAGGCTGTCATTTTGGGTATTGCGGGTGGTTTATTCACCTCGACTGGTTATTCTGCCAGTAGTGATCAATATGCTGCGTCCGTGATCAGTTTCAGTTCCCAGTTTTCGGCCACCACATGGTCGGCCGCTCAGGCAACAGGTGCGCCGAATGTGAACGCTTACGGCGATAACAGTAGTGCTTGGACCTCTCTTCATAGGGATGGCACAACCGAAAATATTGCCCTGGGCTATACCACGCCGGTCTACGTGTACGGTGTGACTGTCCGGGAAAGTTGGGGGAATGGGTTTGTTACGAAAGTGGAGTTACGCGACACGGCAAATGTTTGGCATACGGCATGGACAGGGACCGATACGTCTCTGCCAGGATCGGTTGCGAACTTCTTTATCAGTTGGGAACCGACCACCTATAAAGCCAATGGCGTAAGGGTCACCGTGAATACCAATCACGATCTTACGGCTTGGGAAGAAATCGATGCCGTACAGCTTTCCGGGTACACTGATAACCTAACGCCCTATGTCAGTTTGAAGGCACCGGATACGGTCGGTTCTGAAGCCTTTTCATCACCTGGGCTGTTTGTGTTTTCGCGTGGATTGACGCCGCTCACTGCGCCCTTGACGGTTCAATACAATATTACCGGAACGGCGGTGAACGGCTCGGATTACAATGCCGGTACACCGCTGACAGGAACGGTGATTATTCCGGCCAATGTAAAATCGGTGGGCATATCCATTAAGCCGGCGAATGATACGGTGAAGGAAGTCCCCGAAAAAGTGACCTTAACGTTAGTGCCGAGCCCGAATTATCAAATTGCTGGTAAATTCAAAACAGCAACCGTTACGATTAATAGTGACGAATAGGTAGCTGTTAATGCTGCGTTAGAAATCTAAAAAGCCTTCATCGAGCCCACTCCCTGGTGGGCTTTTTTTGTGCGCGGTGTGCCGATCGATGGAATTTGGGCGGGTTACCGGAAATGTTTTGTCTCGCCTGGGCTCGTTCAGCGAGCGGTTTGGCTGACGGCTAAATCAATCAAGGGACACCGCCGTGCCCCGCACTAGGGCATCAACCGCCGGTTCGCGTTGACCCTCAGAGCCCGAAACGCGGGAAGGGTTTTTAGGAGAGGAAGAGTTTGGCTTTGCGGCAGGTCGGATAAGTATTTAGCTGTGGCAGGGTGTGATTCGGGCGGGTGGGGCGTCCTCGTTACTACGCTCGCCGTAGTGACGAGGACGTGGAGCTGCCGCAATTCATGCTTTTGGGCGTGCATTGACGGATGGATTGCGAGTGATCGATACTCTGTCGCGCAAACGCCCGTGCCGCCTTCGGTTAAAGACGGTCCCTTGATGTGTCGACTGCATCGTCTCAGTCGAGCCCTTTGCCACCTCGTGCCTGTGTCTTCAGGTGGCCAGCCCTTTTGGGGGCTGTAGCAGGCAGCGTCGAAACGGGGGATTCGGTCCTGTTGGGATCGGAAAGCCCCTCGTCCTAAAGCCCTTCCTGTTGGTGCGTCGTTGGGGAAGGGGAGCTGGGTGTTATCGGTATCGAGCGGAGGTGTTTGCAAGAAGGCCTCCGCGGGGGCCTGTGACGTGAGCGGAAGTGAATGACCTGTCCGGGAGGGCTACGCGCGGCGCGCGGGCTCCCGGTCCGCAGAATGAGCGGAAGCCTAGTTTTGGATTGCTAGCGGGCCCTGGGCTCTTCGGAGGTCGCCCCGGCTCTCAACCGGTGTGCGTCGGCATCAACACTTACCCACCTGAGATTCAATCCAATGGATGATTTGCAGCATGATTTTCGGCAGCTGTGCCGGCGCAATCGCGATGGGTCGTTCGGCACCCAGGCGGCACGGGAGCGGATTCTGGATTTAAGCGCCCGGCAGTTGAAGGAGCTGGGCTATCGGAATATGCGGTCGTCGTCGTTGAAGCCGAAGCATGTGGAGGCTTTAGTGAACCGTTGGCAGGCGGAGGGCTTGTCGGCGGGGACGATCAAGAACCGCATGGCGCATTTGCGCTGGGTGGCGGAGAAGCTGAACCGGCGTTCGGTGATTCCCGCCGAGAACACGGCGCTGGGGATTCCGGAGCGCTCCTTCCGGACGGAAGAAGGCAAGCAGCTGGCCTTGACGGAGGAGGCGCTGGCGGTGGTGCGGGACCCGTTCGTGAAGCTGTCGCTGCGCTTGCAGGCGGCCTTTGGGCTGCGGCGGGAGGAGGCGATGAAGTTTCAGCCGGGGTTTGCGATCCGGAATAAGCCGGACGGGGAGCTGTTCCTGGCGTTGAAGGCCTCCTGGACGAAGGGCGGCCGGCCGCGGGAGATTCCCGTCCTGACGGCGGAACAGCGGGCGCTTCTGGCGGAGGTGCAGGCCTTTGCGGGAAAAGGCTCGTTGATTCCGCCGGAGCGCCGCTATATCGATCAGGTGCGGGTCTTTGAGGCGGAAACCAAGCGGGCGGGGATTTCGAGGTCTCATGGCCTCCGGCATGCCTATGCAGCAGCGCCCTATCAGGAATTGACCGGCTGGGCGGCGCCCCATGCGGGGGGACCGAAAAGCCAGGCATTATCGCCCGAGGAAAAGGCCCGGGGATCGGGAAGCACGTTTGGCGATTAGTGAGGAAATGGGGCATCACCGGGAGGAGATAACGGCGGTGTATTTGGGGCGGTAGAGCAGATGTCTTAGTCGGGTAAAAAAGCGTGCTGAATAGGACGTCAAAAAGGGGATTGAGAATGCCACTTTTGACGTCCTTAAGCAGTGAATATGCTTATTTTAAACTATTACCTAAGCTCGAGGTTATTTAGAACCTCGCCCGCTGCGTTTCGAATCTCGAAGGATCCGCGAACATCGGCTCCGCTGGGGCTGGACGACAACCCGGCAATTATGAGCGGCACTATTGAGGATTCCAGCTACAGCGAACCCGCATGAATTACCTGCCGCAAGCGTGGCGCCACAACCATTGAATGTCTGAGCTAATGAAATATTCGGCTCCCGGAGAATAGCGCGGCTTGTAATTGACACCGTGCCTGGGCCAGCATTGTAAATGTAGCAAATAGCGGCGGACTGAGAGGGCCCGCCATAGATAGATCCTGCTGCCAGGATATCGGCATGAGCCATAAGTGTTTAGCAGAAAGTCAGTTGGTACTCTGAGCCGAACCCCGCTCCGATATTGTCGATGGCCTGTTCCAGTTCGTCGGGCGTGAACGCGCGGAAGGGCAGCCACTCATATTTCATTTTCTTCCAGAGGATTTCGATGCGGTTCAATTCCGGGCTGTAGGCAGGCAGGAAATAGCATTCCAGTCCTTTTTCCTGCAGTAAGTCCCAATAGGGTTTCAGAGCTTTGGCCGTATGGATCGATGCATTATCCAGAATCACCACCAGCGGCTTCTCGACCTGTTCAACCAAGGCCGACAAAAACCCAAAGAACCACAGGCCCGTCACGGTGTGCCAAAGCTTGGCCAGCAGCAGGTGCCCGGACGACAACAGCGCTCCTATGACGTTCAAACGTTTCCCGCGTTTTTGCCGTCACCGCATGGGTTTCCGCCCGGTTTACTCCAAGCCGAACGGTTCGGCGGTTGCGGCGCAAAGCCCGCTTCATCGACATAGGCCAACTCGATCTCGCCCGCTTGAGCCCGCCGGATCAGGTCTCTGATCTCTTCCCAGGCTTGCTCGAAGCGCTCGGGATCGCGTTTTTTTTCAAGCTGTAGCGGGTGCGCTTCCAGATGTAGCCCAAACGCTTCAGCTCCGTCCGCAGCGTGGTCCGGCCAATCACCACCTGGAACTGCGCCTCAAGACGGGTCAGCACCTCGCGGGAGGACAAGGCGTCCTGCTCGACCCAGACAGACAACTGCTGGCGGTGCTCGTCCGTCAACTTGCTGGGGGCTCCGCTGCGGGGCTGGTCCGGCAAACTCCGCAGCCCGGCTTTCAGCCATTTCCGCCGCCGAATCCGGACCGCTTCGCAGCACAACCCCTGCTGCTCCGCCACGGCGTGGACGCTCTGCCCGGCAGCCAACAACAAAATCGTCTCCGCCCGCTCCCGCTCGCGCCAATCCGCGCCCTTCTTGATAATTTCCTGGAGCCGTTCGCGCTCAGGGGCTTCTAAATCGATCGATACAATCCGGGGCACCGCTCTCTCTGCTGGGAGTCCGACAGGACCGCCAGCTTATAACAAATCAATTTTGTGCGAAGCACTTACTGGAGAATGCTAAGGAACCGATAAGCCCTAAGAACAGTCGATTTGAGTAGAACATAGTGTGCCTCGCCATCAGGTGGAGTGTTAGTGCGATAGGAATCATATCGCCGGCACACCATAGACCATGGCTGCGAGAGTGTTATATGACTTTTTTACTCAAAAAGTGCGACTAAATTTATCGGTGGAATGGTAATATTTTCAGTAGAATTAAATGATTGGTTAAATGTAAGTTATATGGAAATAAAAAGCCGCCTTATAGGCGGCTTTTTATTTTTTAGATGCGACTGATCATGAGACGGACCGTGCCGTTTTGTCCCATATTGAGCCGAGAGGCCAGTGCTATCGTTGAAGCTCTGTCTACCTAGACGGACCCTCATTCAGGCCATGTGTCGTGTTAAGGAGGGCCTGACATTTTCAGCAGGCCAAAAAACCCCGCCGAAGCGGGGTCTTAAAGCTTTTTGAGCTGAACTTAGGCGGTTGCGGTGCGACGACCGATACCGACCATGCCGACCAGGGCGGAACCCAGCAGCCACAGGGCAGCGGGAACCGGCACTGGAGCAGCGATCATGCTGCCGGCGTAGATCGCCGCGCCCTCACCAGCACCAGCAAGAAAGAGAGTGTAGCTGCCCGCCGTGAGGAGGCCGCCGAAGGACAAAGTCTGGACTGTGGTGTTTTCAACACCGGGAAGCGGGCCGACGGACGCCATGAGGGCTTGGAACAACCCGTTGGGACCCGTTAAGTCACCACCGAAATTGGTGATTTCACCAAAGGTAGTGCCGTCAACCCTGGAGTAAATATTCGACACGAAAATCGAAACAGTCGCGTCGGCGGTCAACGTGAAATCCCAGGCATCGTCAGGTGCGTTGAGCGAGCCGGAAACGCTATTTCCGATCAGCGCGGTTGCCGGGGGCGTAAGCGACCCCAAAGAAGCCGCCGACACATTGCCAACCCACGCCAAAGCCGCCGACACGGCCAGGGACTTTAATAAAGATTTCATCATAAGCATCCTCGTCCAAGTTTAAGGTTAGAGATTATGGGTAATTTTGACTAAAACCGCGAAAGGTCAATTTTTACCCGGACGCCCCCTGATCACCTTAGATTCGATCCGCCTTCCAAGCCAGCCTGGCATCCTCCTATTGGGGTATGGCAACGATTCCTTCATTTTCGAGCCACAAGGCCGTGCCGTGGCTCTCGGCCCCATCCCAGAAAATCGACCGTTAGTTTGGGATCGACCTTTTATCAAAATTAATTTTCGATATCAAAAAGCTCGGGCAATAGCACTTTTGTACTGTTGATTGAAGCAAGGTTATCCTGAAAAATAGGACAAAATGATCCCTTTTGTCCCAAGTGGAAAAACGCCACCCTGTAAAATCAGGGCCTCTCGGCCCGTTCTCACCGATCAACTTGGGACAAAATGAACGACGACCGTAAACACCTCACCGGCCGCGAAGTCGAACGCCTCCTGGCCGCCGCCAAGGGCACCCGCAATGCCGTGCGCGACCGCTGTCTGCTCTTGCTGATGTTCCGCCATGGGCTGCGGGTGTCCGAGGCCGTGGGCCTGACGCTGGCGCACGTGGATCTGGAGGGCCGGACCCTGCACGTGAATCGCTTGAAGCGGGGGCTGTCGACCAATCACCCCTTGCGCGGGGACGAGCTGCGGGTGCTGCGCGCCTGGTTGGTGGAACGGGCGAAGAGGGAACCGGCGACGCCGGCGCTGTTCATCAGCGAGCGGCGCGGGCCGTTGAACCGCCGGACCGCCTGGCATCTGGTCCGGGAGTATGGCCGGGCGGCGGGCTTGGACGTGGAAGCGCATCCGCACATGCTGCGCCATGCCTGCGGCTATGCCCTGGCGGACCAGGGCGCGGACACCAGGCTGATTCAGGATTACCTGGGCCACCGCAACATTCAGCACACGGTGCGCTACACCGCCACTAATGCGGCGCGCTTTGAGAAGCTGTGGCGGTAGCGGCGGCGTGCGGCCGGCGGTCGCTTGAGGGTTGAGGGCTAAGAACGCAAAAAGGGCGGCTCGGATTCAACCGAGCCGCCCTTTTTCTTTAGTCCCTTCAGCCTCCGTGCTGTTGGCCGGCGTCCTATTGTCCCTCTTCCGTCCGTGGAGACGAGCCCATTCCCTAGGCAGACGCCGGGGCTGATCCGCAGCCCATTCCCTTCATCTGTCGAACGGGTCCGTGTGCAACCGCGTGGGCGTAGTCTGCCGGTTCCGCCGAATCCGCAAAATACGGGAAAGCCCTGAACCGGGTCTGAGGCACCTTGTTTGCTGCTTTTCTAGATTGATTTGTTGGCTGTCCAGAGCCCTGATTTCCGGGGAGTTCATGCAGATCTAGGACCCCATCGGTTATTAGACGGTGTGGCTTTGCTAGCGTATTGACAATGTGCGCACATCTGGACTATACCAAAGGGTGAAACTTTTTAACGGAGGTAAGCCCATGCGGCCCACCGAAACCACCGAAACCACCGAAAGCAGCGGGCCGACCCGCGACATCAATATCAACATCCGCGCCCAGCGCCGGCAACGCGACCTGATCGACCAGGCCGCTGAGTTACTGGGAAAGACACGCTCGGATTTCATGCTGGAAACAGCCTGCCGCGAGGCCGAGGACGTGTTGCTAGACCAGAGGGTTTTTACGCTGGACGCGGAGACGTTCCAGAAATTTCAGGCCATGCTGGACGCGCCGCCGAGCGAGAACCCCAAGCTGCGCAAATTAATGGCGACCAAAGCCCCGTGGGAGCCGTGATTGTCCGAGCCTCAAAAATGGAATGTACCCGTTCCCCTCACCGCCGCGCATCATGTGGCGGACTTTGATTGTGGTGAGCCTACCCTTGATCATTGGCTGAAACACCGCGCCCTGCGTAACGAGGGGCGCGGGGCATCGCGCACCTACGTCCTCTGCGCCGATCAACAGGTTGCCGCTTATTACTGTTTGGCGACCGGCTCCGTTGCCAGTGAGCTTGCGCCGGGACGCGTCCGGCGCAACATGCCGGACCCTATCCCCGTCATGATCCTGGGCCGCTTAGCGGTCGATGTGGCGTGGCAGCGGCACGGTCTCGGCAAGGCGCTGCTGCGTGACGCGATCCTGCA
>JAZKJV010010940.1:0-23028 GCA_037367405.1 Ottelia alismoides | reverse complement strand
TGACAATGCTGTGACACACCCAAGACTTATCCAGTTCACGGTAACGGAGCAGCCGCAGAGTGTGGTGGCGCAGTTTAACGCGGGCGGTGGTCTCCCCGTTATGGGTCTCCGCCATTATTGGTGCAGCAGCCCTTGCGTGCGCATCGCTCCAGCCAGCCCCAGATATCAGTCCGCCAGCCAGCAGGGCTCCCCGTAGCGCGCATCCCAGCTCCAGGAGCTCCGTTATCCAGCCAGCCGTCACCCGCGCTCGCCCTGCGTGACCGTATGCGCCCGTCGGCCCCGCTCCGCTCCGCGCAGCGATCCTTCTAAACGCACGGACGGGCGCGGGCGCGGACCTTGGCCACCAAACTCAGTCTGCTGAACGCACACCTGGCTTCTGCTCGCTGCGCCGGGCAGCCTTGGCCCGCCGAGGGAGTGACGCTCCTGCCGCCCGGGTCGTCAGCAGTGACGGGAAGTGACAGGTTCTGGTTGCTCCGCTCGGCGGGCAGCTCCCCGCACGAGCGGTGGCTGCCTGGCTGTGCGCTGCCAGCGCACTCAGTGAGTGACTGGCGGGCTTCCATTACGGCTGCTCGCAGAGCCTACAGCTGCCCACCGCGCGCTTAGCCCCCCTGCATATAGAAGCGGCGCAGACAAGGCTCACTTGCCAAGCACTGCCGTTTGCGTTTGCACGGCGCCGGGTTGCCACGCGCCACCCGTGCATTGCCACGCGGCTTTGGCTTCACATGCAATTCGCATGACTTGACTAACAGTCTGCAATCGTTGAGACTCGGCGGCTGCGGCCATGTATATAGGCACCCTCTGCGCGCAGCATTACTGCGCACTGCCGCGGCACAGCGCTGGGGGCCGCTGGCACAGCGCGCGTGCCGCCCCACCCCCTACACCCCGCCCAGTCGCAAGTCACGTTGACGTCGTATGCGTGTCGGCCTTACCCAGCGCGGCGCACGCCATCGACTCGCCAGCGCGGCAGCGTCCGCCTATCGGATCGCACGGATTCAGTGTGACATGTGCGTGCGTACGGCGTAACGTATCTGTCATCCCGTACGTGCCCTGTAGCGCGCGTCCGCGGTGCAGGGCCGACCAGTACGTCCCACGCACCGACCCCAGCCTGCGCCGCCCTCCCATACGATGATCGTGCTGCCCCATCGGCGGCAGCGGTAGCATCTGCGCGTGTCGCCGTTTTGGTGCGCGCGTCGCTGGATCGGAAACATGGCAAACGCCCGCTGCCATTGTTGGGTATCGCCGCGGCAATGACGATCCTCCAATTAGTCCACGCGATGCAGGGCGCCGCGAGGTCAGTAGCTGCTGCAACTAGCGCCAACAGTGTGCTCACTGCGCACAGCACTTTGCGCAGCAGCCGCAGCACAGCGCGGTTGCTGGCGCGTGTGTGGACCCCTGCTTGCGGCACACCTGAAGCTACAGCCCCGTACATTCAGCGACCTAAGGCGTTGATGCCCAAAGCTCTCAATCGAGCCCTTGAGAACAAAGGGGCAGTAGCCATGAGACAGCAGCATATGAACAAGCAGATCCAAGGGAAGCCCAAGATCTAGTGTCCGAATGTCACAGTTACTGAAGTCCATCAGTGGCTCTGGTGAGGTGTTGCAGGCCAGCCGCAACGACCGACGTCAGATGGAGATCTGCTCCTTTGCTGTGAGCGCCGAGTGCCCAGGAGGTTGAGCCAGAAGGGACTTGAAGGGTGGCACGTTGGGCCTGCTTGCCTCGCACGCCAGTGTATGGCATTTCAGGGCTTCGTCGCCAGAGGGCTCGTATGCCGGGCCGCCTACCCGCCCCCTCAGGGTCTAGTTCGTCCTTGCGCCCGCAGGCGCGTATGCCTGCAACGCAGCACGCTACGTTGCCGTCGCATGTCAGCAAGCAGATGCCTCACCGGCCGCGCGTTCTGACTGACGGCCGCCTCGGCTGTGTCGAGAGCCGCCGTCCAGCGTATGGGGTGCGAAAGACACCTCCGTCCCTTGGTCGGCACCCGCACATCATCATCATCATCATCATCATCATCATCATCATCATCATCATCATCATCATCATATCATCATCATCATCATCATCATCATCATCATCGTGACAAGCCCCGTGATGACGCCCCAGCGTGACTGGATCTCGCTGGTTAAGCCTTCCGCCGCACAGCTTCCTGGCCGTACCGGCGGCGCATGCGCTGGTCACCGCAGCCCCCAAATCATAATCCACTCATGCGAGCGCGCACCACTTGCACCTGCATACGCGTGTGGTATAATGCCCGCGGCAACTATGCGTCCGGGCTGCTGAGCCACATGCACCACGCGCAGCCACTGCACCACAGTACCGCTTGCCACGCCGTAGCCAGCCGTAGCAACAGTGCGTGTCAATGGTTTCAGCCGTTGCATCCTTCTTGCTGCATCACGCTACTACCATTACATCCAATTGCATGTAATGTCAACACGGTTGACACGCTGGCAGAGTAGATGCGTGCAGCACAGCCGTAGCCAGAGCTGCACAGCTCCACATTAAGCTGTACCACTAGCTGGCGTGCAGTCACGGCGTGTGCCTACCGTCCATGCTGCGACAGCCGCCGACGCGA
Organism: Ottelia alismoides; assembly: GCA_037367405.1. Classification (NCBI taxonomy): domain Eukaryota; kingdom Viridiplantae; phylum Streptophyta; class Magnoliopsida; order Alismatales; family Hydrocharitaceae; genus Ottelia; species Ottelia alismoides. Next base: position 20,459 of record JAZKJV010010940.1, on the reverse strand, counting down.
TGATGACTCCGTCGGGCGCGCCATTTTCGTACGCTTCTGAGTGATATCACGAAGCACCTATCGTTCCACGGAAACAACATCCTGGCAAAGCGGCGCACAAGCCCCATGAGTGTCAGCTACACAGCTCTGGGCGTACGTTCTGCCGTATGTCCGCTGTGGCAGTAGCGCACTGCGTGATTTGGGACCGCCAACTGTTTGCGCAAAATGGCCACAGCTGTTGGGGGTCCGCGCAGGGAACGCCAAGTCGCGCTGGCAAGCAGAGCTTGCCGCGCGGTGTACTGTCGCAGAGGGTTTCAAACAGTCTCAGCCATTGTATCATTGATGATGTGATTACTCGGAATACTTGAGATGGAAAGCCATGGACCGGTGACACCTTCTGTAGGCGTGCTTGGCGCCGCACAAAACCAATAGGCCGCACAAGAAACGCTGGTATCGGCGTTGCGTTGTGTTATGTTGTCGCGCATTAGCTTGCACGGGGAGGCGTGCGCTTGGGTAGAAAGGGGCAGTGGGCGCCGATGCCTCCTGAGATTACATCAGTAATCCGAGTTTACCACCACGTAGGGTAGGGGGCACGTAGGGCCAAAGGTGGCTGGCACCTCCTGGTGTAGGGGCACACGCAGGCGACGTCAAGACCGGCGACAGGCGGTTGCTAACGCTAATGATGGCGACAGAGGCAGCAACTGGCGGTCGCAACAGATGATGAACGGCCTGTGACCATGGGGCAGCATTTCCAGAACGTCCCATGACGGCGCGCGGGTACCCTCGCTGCTGGCCGCTGCCTCCTGGGATGTGCTTGCTGCACGCTGCATGCGTGCTGTGAATGCAAGCCGATGAATTGAAGCGACCGCATTGTCCCTTTTACTGGATGAATGCCGCATTCACGCGAGTAACTGCTAATACACTACAGGCTGCATCGCCCAAACAAGGAGCACAAAACGAGCGCCTCAGTCAGTACATCATACCAGCAGGCACCGCCGCTACCCAGGAGATACATGTACATGCACATGCCACCATGGTGATCACTTGACTGCCACACACACGCCCGCTCTGGCCAGGCTTGCATCACTCATCGGCGAGGACCCTGTATGGGGTGATGCAGCATCCGGCTGTCCGGTGCTCACGCGCTGATCACGGGCTGCACATCCACCACCACTCGTTCGTGCGGCGGCACGTGCCGCCGGATGCGCACGTGGGGCTGGTCCAGGGGCGTCCACGCAGGGGCCGGAGCCGGGCTGGCCGCAGGGGGTGCCCTTGCCGCCGCACTGGCCCCCACAGCGCGATGGTGCCGGTGGTGGCTGCGCGGGGAGGGGGGTGGGGGGAGGCAGGGAACGGGGGGAAGAGTGAGTGTGTGTTTATAAGAAAAGAGACCGTGTGAGTGTGTGTGTGCGTGCGTGTGTGTGTGGTGTGTGTGTGTGTGTGTGTGTGTGTGTGTGTGTGTGCGCGCGCAGCGCCGGCGCCATGGGTGGGGGCGGGGGGCCACAGCGCCGGGGTAGCGGAGGGCGCATTGCGAGCACAGCATAGGGTGGTGCACCACCAGGGGCTGCGGCTGCATGGTGCACCATCAGGGGCGGCTGCAGGTGCGCGGATTAACAGCGCGCGGATGAAGAGACGCTGTCGTGCAAAGCGTGCGATGCCGATGTTAGGTGCGTCACCAAAGCAGCGTCTGGCCGTACGTGCGCACCCAGCAGCACGTGTGCACTGCGCACAACGGGTCGCTCCAAGGCCCCTCATGCCAACATCAAGTGAGTGTACTCTGGACAGAGGGCGCCAACCGTCTTACAAACAACATGCAATTGCGTGTTATGGAAGAAGCCCAGTACAACAATAGTGATGTAAGAGCTGAAACCATTGGCAGCCCTGGTCTCGCTCGCTTACTGGTGGTGATGCAGTCGCAGTTGGTGTTGCACTTGCAGCCACCAGAGGCCACGGGATGTTGCACTTGTCGCACTTGTTGACGGGGTCGTACCGCCTACAAGCGACGGCAGCGAACACGGGCGAGCGAAGGGCGCGCTGGAAAGGTACATGGGAGAAAGCCACCAGGCAGAGCCTCGCAATGCTCCCGCGCACAAGCGTTTCAGCCACGTAACTACCGATCAACGTGACATTCAGCCGCTCGGTGTTGGGCTGCCCAGCATTGGGCGTGGGCCTGCCCCGTTTGGCGTTGGGGCGCTGTTCTTAAGGGTTTGGCGTTGGAGCACCGTACTACTTGAAGTACGGCGCCCCAACTCCAAACGGCTTCATGCTGCAGGCTCGCGCGCCTGATGAGCCACACACTTGCAAGCAAGCACCGGCCGCTGCCGCCCGGCGCTTGCTCCATAGCTACCGCCGCTTGCACAATCCATGTCGTGCTGCGCCGCTCGCACGCTGTGTGCCGTGTGCAGCGGGCGAGCGCGGACAGGGCACACCGCACCGCGCGCGCACGGCCTACCCACCCGTCTTTGTGTAGAGGCAGTAGCCGCGCGCCTGGGTAACGGGCGCCACCTCGCGCTTGAACCAGAAGTCCGAGTTGAAGCCCTTGCAGGTCGAGGATGCCCGGCACTTGGCGGCCGCGTCGTCCAGGGAGGTGCCGCGGCCCAGGTCGTCGCCCCAGTGGTCAACGTCCGCCGCGACGGAGAAGCCGGCGATGGAGCGGCAGGACGTAGGCGTGGGCTGGGTGCTGCCACCACCTGGTGGTTGGGTGTATGCAACAGCGGTGCGGCAGCAAGGGAAGTCAGTCAGCAGCGGGTGTATGTCCGTGGGTCATCCTCGGCTTTACATGTACTTCGTGTACATGCATGCCTGAGAACCACATCATATGCTGACATGTTGTTATGGCCTGTTTGGCACGTCGCCGGCCACTAGGAGGTCAGCGCAGTGTATGTAAATCAACAACTTGCGAGCAACCTGAGCAAGACGTCAGATGCGTGAAACGACGCCTGCGGTTATCCTGCATTGTCGCTGCTCCCAGCTGCTACGCAAAGCATCGCACCCGCGGCTGCCCTCTAGCACTTCTAGCACGCTGGTGGATGGGGGGAGGCTGCAACACTCGCCAGGTGCCACAGTTGGACTTACCCGTGATGCGGATGTCGGCGCAGTCCCGGAAGACCTCGGTGCGGGCGGTGCCGCCGCATGCGCTCAGGCCCCTCTGCCACCGGCAGCAGACAAGAAATGTCAGGGCATGCGACACGTGTACCGTCGTCAGTAACAGTCCGCGCGTGCTACTTGGAAGGAATGCGCACGAGTGATGACTGTGGCATGCCCCGTTAGACTCCATCGCAAAACGCAATGTCTCGCCTGTATGACTCTTGAGACCCGTCTGCGATCTTCCCACTCGTTTAGAGCCCATGAAACAGATAGAACCCGCCCAACCCCGAGCCAGATAGCCTTCGAATGCCACCGCCGCAGCTTTGCTGCCACTGCCTCTGCCGTCATTGCCGCCGCAACAACAGCGGTTGCACTGGAAAGACGGGGCCTTTTGCTGGTGTACGACGTAGGCGCGTGCAGCGACCAACCCTTTTGCAACGCTTGCTTGCATTATTGCTTGCCGCCTAGAGCTGCCAACGTGCGCGCAGCACCAACGCACCGACGTCTAACGCACGCACTTGGCCAGTTACTACGGGGTGTCGGCAGTCAGCTGGTACCCATCGCTGCATCGCGCGAAGTGCCTGCGGCTGTTGCCATGTGTGCAAGCCGAAGGTTACTAACACCCTCCGCACGCGCCGGCCCAGCCACCGCCCTCTCGCGCACCTGGCCGGTGACGGGGTTGTTGCGCGCGGCGTACTCGTTGCCGCACTCGGCGGAGGAGCAGGGGTCGACGCACGAGTTGGCGGTGCGGTACGTGCTGCGCGCGCCAAAGTGCGCGCGGGCGGGGCAAGGGCGCGACGTGGTTAGGAGCGGATGTGCGGACACTGGTGTTGCGATAGGTGGACCAGGGGATGCAAGCCACCTGTGGCTCTACATCTAATGGGATGTAATGGTCCATTACATCGAGTACAATGGAATGATGGCATCCTCTGCGCGGACGGCAGCACTCGAGATCCAATGCGCCGGCAGCACTAGAACGCTGCATAACCTTTCCAACTTTGACACATACATGTTGGCCTGCCCACTTCTCGCCCTCTTGCTCACAGTTGCAGGACGCAGCCGCCGTCGCAGGAGACGCCGGACGGCAGCCGCCAGCTGGTGCTGTAGTCGCTCTGGGTACCCCAGCGGCCGGTCTGGATCCACCAGCGAGTGTAACCATTCGTGCTGCGCGTGGCAGGGTGGCAGCAGTGGCAGCAGGTTAGGACGTACTTGCCTCCCAAATCTGGGGATCCCCGCCTGGGGTTCGATCTGCCTCCCCTCGCTCGCTGGTTTGCGTCCATGCGATGCGTTTAGTGTCCATGCGATGTGTTGAGTGTCCGTGCTGTAGTCGCGCTACAGCGCTGCATGGCTTCTGGCCCCGCACAGCGGTCGCTCGCAGTAGTATTAGTGCAGCGGCGCGCGGTACATGCGCTCAGTCGCTTACACTACTCACTTGGTGAGGGGGTACTGGTCGAAGCAGGCCTGGCTGGGGTTGGAGCGGGTGGAGGGGCACAGCTTGACGCCCAGCCAGCCGCCATGGTTGACGGTGGCGCGGAAGGTGACGGAGATGGTCGCGCCGCTGCTGTACGTAGCTGCAAGCAGTCAAGTCCGCCACAGCCATGTCGCACGGATGGGCTATGTGAGGCACAAGACACGCCAGCGGGCCGTACCAGTAAGCTAACAAGCCTTTGCAGGCAAAGGGTGTACTTGGCTCCTGCCATCAAGCCGTTTCATGTGCGAATGGCTGCTGCCATTTCATGCAACCTCATGCCAAGCCGTGCCTACATGGCGCTCTCAATGCCGTCAGGACCTGCGCACACGAGCCAGCTTGCGCCCTCCACAGCGCCCATACAGGTGGCACGTCAGCCGCACACGCTGCGCGTATGCTAGCGCACGCACCCTGGATGGCGCCAACGGTGCTGCGCGCGAAAAGGTCGCCCACGTCCTGGTGCGGGTCGCCGCACACGTCGGCCTGGTCGTTAACGAAGTTGCCCGTGTCGGGGTACGTCCGGAAGGGGGCGCGGCCCAGCCCGTTGCCTGCAACGCAAGCACCAACGCCGCAGGCCAAGCGGCGCATTTGGCCAAGGTGGCATGAGGGTAGTGCAAATGAGCAGCCTCTCTACTAGCGCGAGCCATACAAGCAGGTGCAGCGGCACCCGCCGGACAGCGCCGCCGCCGCAAGCAAGCTGCTGCAGGCAGAGGTGGTGAGGCCTCTGCCCCAGTCTGCCCTGGCCTCACCGGCACGCCCCAAGCCACGTCTGGGGCACCGCGGACTCCAGAGGAACCAATAATGCTTCCGGTCAATACCATGCAACGGATGTATCAGGATCAACTTCCATTATGTAGGCGGAAGGGGTCCTGGCACTCTCTGTGCCCTACGCGCTTGGGAAGTGAGCGTGTGCAGATTGATGGTCTTACTAGTCTCACGCTCCTTGCCTGCGGCTACGGCGGGCGCTGGCAAGAGCTTTGTGCCACGTGCTCTTTCTTATGCAGCCGAGTAGCCTGCGGGCAAACGTTCGGCCGCCCACCCGTGCGCCCGGCACCACGCACCTCCGGCGGCCTCCCACTCGGCGCGGCCCATGACGCGTGCGCGCGACAGGGGCGACGTCATGAAGCCGTGGCCGTGGCAGCAGGTGGCCAGCGCAAGGATGCCGGCCAGCGCCAGCAGCAGCCTGCTGACATGCAGCGCAGGGGGCACGTACATGTGCGGCAGTGAGAGCCGGGCTGCTGGGGCGCGTGCACAGCTGGGGAAGTAGCGTAGCAGTGTTGGTAGGTGCCGCAGCCTCCTGCGCGCTCAACCGCATTACAGGCTTCAGGCCTCCTCCGCGGCGGCCCAACGTGCAGCCTCTTGTAGGTCGTGACTTAGACTACACGACCATTGACCAATGCTTTGTAGCGGCTCCGACAGATGGCAACGACAACTGCGCGAACGTGCGAGCACGCGGTGTACCGTCAGGGCCGAAGGCACCGCGGCGACAAGGAAGTGCAACAGCAAAACACCTGCAGGTTGGGTCAGGTCCAGGATTCAACTGATTATCGACGAATCGCCGGGGCTTCTTGACTCACTTGGAAGCCATCTTCTTCGGTGCTAGGTGTAGTGCGGGGCGCAGTACGGGATGCGAGTGCGACGGCGCTGCCGCACAGTTCCTGCAGGGTGGACAGCACACGTTTTTCTGGGGCGATAGAGGGTCGAGGAGCGGGGCCAGTGCAAACAGGAAACAGATCGCAGCAGTACTACCTAGTCCCTGGCCCTGGCGGTCGCACTCGCACAGCTTGGTCGGTGTGAGTACTGAGTGGCAGGCTGACGGCATATCATATGACGCAGCAAGCCGGTTCGCGTTCCCTCCGAACAAGCCCCTCTCAGTTCCGCACCTTGCTTTCAGCTAGTGGGCTGCAGGAAGGATGTGTGCAAGAATCCGTGAGGCAAGGTGATCAAGACAACGGCAGGTAGGACAGGCCGGAGGAGGCCCCTTGCCGCCCAAGCAGGAGGTAGTTATAGTAGTCAGGTGTACACGTACATAGACACGTACACGTACGTGTGTGCCCAGCGATCTGGGGTCTGAGACGTGTGGGTGCGCGGTGCTGTCCATGCTTCTGCCTTTTATCGTCGCACGCGCGCGCAGCCTCGCGGCGGGGGCGACGGAGGCGTAGGAGGTTTGCGTGCACGCCCACTACAGGACAGCTTCGCAGGCTCGCTTCACCATTTGTCGGACTGCACATATCACACGGAAGGTTGCACGGCACGGCAGGACAATGCTGTGACACACCCAAGACTTATCCAGTTCACGGTAACGGAGCAGCCGCAGGAGTGTGGTGGCGCAGTTTAACGCGGGCGGTGGTCTCCCCGTTATGGGTCTCCGCCATTATTGGTGCAGCAGCCCTTGCGTGCGCATCGCTCCAGCCAGCCCCAGATATCAGTCCGCCAGCCAGCAGGGCTCCCCGTAGCGCGCATCCCAGCTCCAGGAGCTCCGTTATCCAGCCAGCCGTCACCCGCGCTCGCCCTGCGTGACCGTATGCGCCCGTCGGCCCCGCTCCGCTCCGCGCAGCGATCCTTCTAAACGCACGGACGGGCGCGGGCGCGGACCTTGGCCACCAAACTCAGTCTGCTGAACGCACACCTGGCTTCTGCTCGCTGCGCCGGGCAGCCTTGGCCCGCCGAGGGAGTGACGCTCCTGCCGCCCGGGTCGTCAGCAGTGACGGGAAGTGACAGGTTCTGGTTGCTCCGCTCGGCGGGCAGCTCCCGCACGAGCGGTGGCTGCCTGGCTGTGCGCTGCCAGCGCACTCAGTGAGTGACTGGCGGGCTTCCATTACGGCTGCTCGCAGAGCCTACAGCTGCCCACCGCGCGCTTAGCCCCCCTGCATATAGAAGCGGCGCAGACAAGGCTCACTTGCCAAGCACTGCCGTTTGCGTTTGCACGGCGCCGGGTTGCCACGCGCCACCCGTGCATTGCCACGCGGCTTTGGCTTCACATGCAATTCGCATGACTTGACTAACAGTCTGCAATCGTTGAGACTCGGCGGCTGCGGCCATGTATATAGGCACCCTCTGCGCGCAGCATTACTGCGCACTGCCGCGGCACAGCGCTGGGGGCCGCTGGCACAGCGCGCGTGCCGCCCCACCCCCTACACCCCGCCCAGTCGCAAGTCACGTTGACGTCGTATGCGTGTCGGCCTTACCCAGCGCGGCGCACGCCATCGACTCGCCAGCGCGGCAGCGTCCGCCTATCGGATCGCACGGATTCAGTGTGACATGTGCGTGCGTACGGCGTAACGTATCTGTCATCCCGTACGTGCCCTGTAGCGCGCGTCCGCGGTGCAGGGCCGACCAGTACGTCCCACGCACCGACCCCAGCCTGCGCCGCCCTCCCATACGATGATCGTGCTGCCCCATCGGCGGCAGCGGTAGCATCTGCGCGTGTCGCCGTTTTGGTGCGCGCGTCGCTGGATCGGAAACATGGCAAACGCCCGCTGCCATTGTTGGGTATCGCCGCGGCAATGACGATCCTCCAATTAGTCCACGCGATGCAGGGCGCCGCGAGGTCAGTAGCTGCTGCAACTAGCGCCAACAGTGTGCTCACTGCGCACAGCACTTTGCGCAGCAGCCGCAGCACAGCGCGGTTGCTGGCGCGTGTGTGGACCCCTGCTTGCGGCACACCTGAAGCTACAGCCCCGTACATTCAGCGACCTAAGGCGTTGATGCCCAAAGCTCTCAATCGAGCCCTTGAGAACAAAGGGGCAGTAGCCATGAGACAGCAGCATATGAACAAGCAGATCCAAGGGAAGCCCAAGATCTAGTGTCCGAATGTCACAGTTACTGAAGTCCATCAGTGGCTCTGGTGAGGTGTTGCAGGCCAGCCGCAACGACCGACGTCAGATGGAGATCTGCTCCTTTGCTGTGAGCGCCGAGTGCCCAGGAGGTTGAGCCAGAAGGGACTTGAAGGGTGGCACGTTGGGCCTGCTTGCCTCGCACGCCAGTGTATGGCATTTCAGGGCTTCGTCGCCAGAGGGCTCGTATGCCGGGCCGCCTACCCGCCCCCTCAGGGTCTAGTTCGTCCTTGCGCCCGCAGGCGCGTATGCCTGCAACGCAGCACGCTACGTTGCCGTCGCATGTCAGCAAGCAGATGCCTCACCGGCCGCGCGTTCTGACTGACGGCCGCCTCGGCTGTGTCGAGAGCCGCCGTCCAGCGTATGGGGTGCGAAAGACACCTCCGTCCCTTGGTCGGCACCCGCACATCATCATCATCATCATCATCATCATCATCATCATCATCATCATCATCATCATCATCATCATCATCATCATCATCATCATCATCATCATCATCATCATCATCATCATCATCATCATCATCATCATCATCATCATCATCATCATCATCATCATCATCATCATCATCATCATCATCATCATCATCATCGTGACAAGCCCCGTGATGACGCCCCAGCGTGACTGGAGCTCGCTGGTTAAGCCTTCCGCCGCACAGCTTCCTGGCCGTACCGGCGGCGCATGCGCTGGTCACCGCAGCCCCAAATCATAATCCACTCATGCGAGCGCGCACCACATGCACCTGCATACGCGTGTGGTATAATGCCCGCGGCAACTATGCGTCCGGGCTGCTGAGCCACATGCACCACGCGCAGCCACTGCACCACAGTACCGCTTGCACGCCGTAGCCAGCCGTAGCAACAGTGCGTGTCAATGGTTTCAGCCGTTGCATCCTTCTTGCTGCATCACGCTACTACCATTACATCCAATTGCATGTAATGTCAACACGGTTGACACGCTGGCAGAGTAGATGCGTGCAGCACAGCCGTAGCCAGAGCTGCAGCTACAGCTCCACATTAAGCTGTACCACTAGCTGGCGTGCAGTCACGGCGTGTGCCTACCGTCCATGCTGCGACAGCCGCCGACGCGATGATGAACTCCGTCGGGCGCGCCATTTTCGTACGCTTCTGAGTGATATCACGAAGCACCTATCGTTCCACGGAAACAACATCCTGGCAAAGCGGCGCACAAGCCCCATGAGTCAGCTACACAGCTCTGGGCGTACGTTCTGCCGTATGTCCGCTGTGGCAGTAGCGCACTGCGTGATTTGGGACCGCCAACTGTTAGCGCAAAATGGCCACAGCTGTTGGGGGTCCGCGCAGGGAACGCCAAGTCGCGCTGGCAAGCAGAGCTTGCCGCGCGGTGTACTGTCGCAGAGGGTTTCAAACAGTCTCAGCCATTGTATCATTGATGATGTGATTACTCGGAATACTTGAGATGGAAAGCCATGGACCGGTGACACCTTCTGTAGGCGTGCTTGGCGCCGCACAAAACCAATAGGCCGCACAAGAAACGCTGGTATCGGCGTTGCGTTGTGTTATGTTGTCGCGCATTAGCTTGCACGGGGAGGCGTGCGCTTGGGTAGAAAGGGGCAGTGGGCGCCGATGCCTCCTGAGATTACATCAGTAATCCGAGTTTACCACCACGTAGGGTAGGGGGCACGTAGGGCCAAAGGTGGCTGGCACCTCCTGGTGTAGGGGCACACGCAGGCGACGTCAAGACCGGCGACAGGCGGTTGCTAACGCTAATGATGGCGACAGAGGCAGCAACTGGCGGTCGCAACAGATGATGAACGGCCTGTGACCATGGGGCAGCATTTCCAGAACGTCCCATGACGGCGCGCGGGTACCCTCGCTGCTGGCCGCTGCCTCCTGGGATGTGCTTGCTGCACGCTGCATGCGTGCTGTGAATGCAAGCCGATGAATTGAAGCGACCGCATTGTCCCTTTTACTGGATGAATGCCGCATTCACGCGAGTAACTGCTAATACACTACAGGCTGCATCGCCCAAACAAGGAGCACAAAACGAGCGCCTCAGTCAGTACATCATACCAGCAGGCACCGCCGCTACCCAGGAGATACATGTACATGCACATGCCACCATGGTGATCACTTGACTGCCACACACACGCCCGCTCTGGCCAGGCTTGCATCACTCATCGGCGAGGACCCTGTATGGGGTGATGCAGCATCCGGCTGTCCGGTGCTCACGCGCTGATCACGGGCTGCACATCCACCACCACTCGTTCGTGCGGCGGCACGTGCCGCCGGATGCGCACGTGGGGCTGGTCCAGGGGGCGTCCACGCAGGGGCCGGAGCCGGGCTGGCCGCAGGGGGTGCCCTTGCCGCCGCACTGGCCCCACAGCGCGATGGTGCCGGTGGTGGCTGCGCGGGGAGGGGGGTGGGGGGAGGCAGGGAACGGGGGGAAGAGTGAGTGTGTGTTTATAAGAAAAGAGACCGTGTGAGTGTGTGTGTGCGTGCGTGTGTGTGTGTGTGTGTGTGTTGTGTGTGTGTGTGTGCGCGCGCAGCGCCGGCGCCATGGGTGGGGGCGGGGGGCCACAGCGCCGGGGTAGCGGAGGGCGCATTGCGAGCACAGCATAGGGTGGTGCACCACCAGGGGCTGCGGCTGCATGGTGCACCATCAGGGGCGGCTGCAGGTGCGCGGATTAACAGCGCGCGGATGAAGAGACGCTGTCGTGCAAAGCGTGCGATGCCGATGTTAGGTGCGTCAACCAAAGCAGCGTCTGGCCGTACGTGCGCACCCAGCAGCACGTGTGCACTGCGCACAACGGGTCGCTCCAAGGCCCCTCATGCCAACATCAAGTGAGTGTACTCTGGACAGAGGGCGCCAACCGTCTTACAAACAACATGCAATTGCGTGTTATGGAAGAAGCCCAGTACAACAATAGTGATGTAAGAGCTGAAACCATTGGCAGCCCTGGTCTCGCTCGCTTACTGGTGGTGATGCAGTCGCAGTTGGTGTTGCACTTGCAGCCACCAGAGGCCACGGGGATGTTGCACTTGTCGCACTTGTTGACGGGGGTCGTACCGCCTACAAGCGACGGCAGCGAACACGGGCGAGCGAAGGGCGCGCTGGAAAGGTACATGGGAGAAAGCCACCAGGCAGAGCCTCGCAATGCTCCCGCGCACAAGCGTTTCAGCCACGTAACTACCGATCAACGTGACATTCAGCCGCTCGGTGTTGGGCTGCCCAGCATTGGGCGTGGGCCTGCCCCGTTTGGCGTTGGGGCGCTGTTCTTAAGGGTTTGGCGTTGGAGCACCGTACTACTTGAAGTACGGCGCCCCAACTCCAAACGGCTTCATGCTGCAGGCTCGCGCGCCTGATGAGCCACACACTTGCAAGCAAGCACCGGCCGCTGCCGCCCGGCGCTTGCTCCATAGCTACCGCCGCTTGCACAATCCATGTCGTGCTGCGCCGCTCGCACGCTGTGTGCCGTGTGCAGCGGGCGAGCGCGGACAGGGCACACCGCACCGCGCGCGCACGGCCTACCCACCCGTCTTTGTGTAGAGGCAGTAGCCGCGCGCCTGGGTAACGGGCGCCACCTCGCGCTTGAACCAGAAGTCCGAGTTGAAGCCCTTGCAGGTCGAGGATGCCCGGCACTTGGCGGCCGCGTCGTCCAGGGAGGTGCCGCGGCCCAGGTCGTCGCCCCAGTGGTCAACGTCCGCCGCGACGGAGAAGCCGGCGATGGAGCGGCAGGACGTAGGCGTGGGCTGGGTGCTGCCACCTGGTGGTTGGGTGTATGCAACAGCGGTGCGGCAGCAAGGGAAGTCAGTCAGCAGCGGGTGTATGTCCGTGGGTCATCCTCGGCTTTACATGTACTTCGTGTACATGCATGCCTGAGAACCACATCATATGCTGACATGTTGTTATGGCCTGTTTGGCACGTCGCCGGCCACTAGGAGGTCAGCGCAGTGTATGTAAATCAACAACTTGCGAGCAACCTGAGCAAGACGTCAGATGCGTGAAACGACGCCTGCGGTTATCCTGCATTGTCGCTGCTCCCAGCTGCTACGCAAAGCATCGCACCCGCGGCTGCCCTCTAGCACTTCTAGCACGCTGGTGGATGGGGGGAGGCTGCAACACTCGCCAGGTGCCACAGTTGGACTTACCCGTGATGCGGATGTCGGCGCAGTCCCGGAAGACCTCGGTGCGGGCGGTGCCGCCGCATGCGCTCAGGCCCCTCTGCCACCGGCAGCAGACAAGAAATGTAAGGGAATGCGACAAGTGTACCGTCGTCAGTAACAGTCCGCGCGTGCTACTTGGAAGGAATGCGCACGAGTGATGACTGTGGCATGCCCCGTTAGACTCCATCGCAAAACGCAATGTCTCGCCTGTATGACTCTTGAGACCCGTCTGCGATCTTCCCACTCGTTTAGAGCCCATGAAACAGATAGAACCCGCCCAACCCCGAGCCAGATAGCCTTCGAATGCCACCGCCGCAGCTTTGCTGCCACTGCCTCTGCCGTCATTGCCGCCGCAACAACAGCGGTTGCACTGGAAAGACGGGGCCTTTTGCTGGTGTACGACGTAGGCGCGTGCAGCGACCAACCCTTTTGCAACGCTTGCTTGCATTATTGCTTGCCGCCTAGAGCTGCCAACGTGCGCGCAGCACCAACGCACCGACGTCTAACGCACGCACTTGGCCAGTTACTACGGGGTGTCGGCAGTCAGCTGGTACCCATCGCTGCATCGCGCGAAGTGCCTGCGGCTGTTGCCATGTGTGCAAGCCGAAGGTTACTAACACCCTCCGCACGCGCCGGCCCAGCCACCGCCCTCTCGCGCACCTGGCCGGTGACGGGGTTGTTGCGCGCGGCGTACTCGTTGCCGCACTCGGCGGAGGAGCAGGGGTCGACGCACGAGTTGGCGGTGCGGTACGTGCTGCGCGCGCCAAAGTGCGCGCGGGCGGGGCAAGGGCGCGACGTGGTTAGGAGCGGATGTGCGGACACTGGTGTTGCGATAGGTGGACCAGGGGATGCAAGCCACCTGTGGCTCTACATCTAATGGGATGTAATGGTCCATTACATCGAGTACAATGGAATGATGGCATCCTCTGCGCGGACGGCAGCACTCGAGATCCAATGCGCCGGCAGCACTAGAACGCTGCATAACCTTTCCAACTTTGACACATACATGTTGGCCTGCCCACTTCTCGCCCTCTTGCTCACAGTTGCAGGACGCAGCCGCCGTCGCAGGAGACGCCGGACGGCAGCCGCCAGCTGGTGCTGTAGTCGCTCTGGGTACCCCAGCGGCCGGTCTGGATCCACCAGCGAGTGTAACCATTCGTGCTGCGCGTGGCAGGGTGGCAGCAGTGGCAGCAGGTTAGGACGTACTTGCCTCCCAAATCTGGGGATCCCCGCCTGGGGTTCGATCTGCCTCCCCTCGCTCGCTGGTTTGCGTCCATGCGATGCGTTTAGTGTCCATGCGATGTGTTGAGTGTCCGTGCTGTAGTCGCGCTACAGCGCTGCATGGCTTCTGGCCCCGCACAGCGGTCGCTCGCAGTAGTATTAGTGCAGCGGCGCGCGGTACATGCGCTCAGTCGCTTACACTACTCACTTGGTGAGGGGGTACTGGTCGAAGCAGGCCTGGCTGGGGTTGGAGCGGGTGGAGGGGCACAGCTTGACGCCCAGCCAGCCGCCATGGTTGACGGTGGCGCGGAAGGTGACGGAGATGGTCGCGCCGCTGCTGTACGTAGCTGCAAGCAGTCAAGTCCGCCACAGCCATGTCGCACGGATGGGCTATGTGAGGCACAAGACACGCCAGCGGGCCGTACCAGTAAGCTAACAAGCCTTTGCAGGCAAAGGGTGTACTTGGCTCCTGCCATCAAGCCGTTTCATGTGCGAATGGCTGCTGCCATTTCATGCAACCTCATGCCAAGCCGTGCCTACATGGCGCTCTCAATGCCGTCAGGACCTGCGCACACGAGCCAGCTTGCGCCCTCCACAGCGCCCATACAGGTGGCACGTCAGCCGCACACGCTGCGCGTATGCTAGCGCACGCACCCTGGATGGCGCCAACGGTGCTGCGCGCGAAAAGGTCGCCCACGTCCTGGTGCGGGTCGCCGCACACGTCGGCCTGGTCGTTAACGAAGTTGCCCGTGTCGGGGTACGTCCGGAAGGGGGCGCGGCCCAGCCCGTTGCCTGCAACGCAAGCACCAACGCCGCAGGCCAAGCGGCGCATTTGGCCAAGGTGGCATGAGGGTAGTGCAAATGAGCAGCCTCTCTACTAGCGCGAGCCATACAAGCAGGTGCAGCGGCACCCGCCGGACAGCGCCGCCGCCGCAAGCAAGCTGCTGCAGGCAGAGGTGGTGAGGCCTCTGCCCCAGTCTGCCCTGGCCTCACCGGCACGCCCCAAGCCACGTCTGGGGCACCGCGGACTCCAGAGGAACCAATAATGCTTCCGGTCAATACCATGCAACGGATGTATCAGGATCAACTTCCATTATGTAGGCGGAAGGGGTCCTGGCACGCACTCTCTGTGCCCTACGCGCTTGGGAAGTGAGCGTGTGCAGATTGATGGTCTTACTAGTCTCACGCTCCTTGCCTGCGGCTACGGCGGGCGCTGGCAAGAGCTTTGTGCCACGTGCTCTTTCTTATGCAGCCGAGTAGCCTGCGGGCAAACGTTCGGCCGCCCACCCGTGCGCCCGGCACCACGCACCTCCGGCGGCCTCCCACTCGGCGCGGCCCATGACGCGTGCGCGCGACAGGGGCGACGTCATGAAGCCGTGGCCGTGGCAGCAGGTGGCCAGCGCAAGGATGCCGGCCAGCGCCAGCAGCAGCCTGCTGACATGCAGCGCAGGGGGCACGTACATGTGCGGCAGTGAGAGCCGGGCTGCTGGGGCGCGTGCACAGCTGGGGAAGTAGCGTAGCAGTGTTGGTAGGTGCCGCAGCCTCCAGCGCGCTCAACCGCATTACAGGCTTCAGGCCTCCTCCGCGGCGGCCCAACGTGCAGCCTCTTGTAGGTCGTGACTTAGACTACACGACCATTGACCAATGCTTTGTAGCGGCTCCGACAGATGGCAACGACAACTGCGCGAACGTGCGAGCACGCGGTGTACCGTCAGGGCCGAAGGCACCGCGGCGACAAGGAAGTGCAACAGCAAAACACCTGCAGGTTGGGTCAGGTCCAGGATTCAACTGATTATCGACGAATCGCCGGGGCTTCTTGACTCACTTGGAAGCCATCTTCTTCGGTGCTAGGTGTAGTGCGGGGCGCAGTACGGGATGCGAGTGCGACGGCGCTGCCGCACAGTTCCTGCAGGGTGGACAGCACACGTTTTTCTGGGGCGATAGAGGGTCGAGGAGCGGGGCCAGTGCAAACAGGAAACAGATCGCAGCAGTACTACCTAGTCCCTGGCCCTGGCGGTCGCACTCGCACAGCTTGGTCGGTGTGAGTACTGAGTGGCAGGCTGACGGCATATCATATTACGCAGCAAGCCGGTTCGCGTTCCCTCCGAACAAGCCCCTCTCAGTTCCGCACCTTGCTTTCAGCTAGTGGGCTGCAGGAAGGATGTGTGCAAGAATCCGTGAGGCAAGGTGATCAAGACAACGGCAGGTAGGACAGGCCGGAGGAGGCCCCTTGCCGCCCAAGCAGGAGGTAGTTATAGTAGTCAGGTGTACACGTACATAGACACGTACACGTACGTGTGTGCCCAGCGATCTGGGGTCTGAGACGTGTGGGTGCGCGGTGCTGTCCATGCTTCTGCCTTTTATCGTCGCACGCGCGCGCAGCCTCGCGGCGGGGGCGACGGAGGCGTAGGAGGTTTGCGTGCACGCCCACTACAGGACAGCTTCGCAGGCTCGCTTCACCATTTGTCGGACTGCACATATCACACGGAAGGTTGCACGGCACGGCAGGACAATGCTGTGACACACCCAAGACTTATCCAGTTCACGGTAACGGAGCAGCCGCAGGAGTGTGGTGGCGCAGTTTAACGCGGGCGGTGGTCTCCCCGTTATGGGTCTCCGCCATTATTGGTGCAGCAGCCCTTGCGTGCGCATCGCTCCAGCCAGCCCCAGATATCAGTCCGCCAGCCAGCAGGGCTCCCCGTAGCGCGCATCCCAGCTCCAGGAGCTCCGTTATCCAGCCAGCCGTCACCCGCGCTCGCCCTGCGTGACCGTATGCGCCCGTCGGCCCCGCTCCGCTCCGCGCAGCGATCCTTCTAAACGCACGGACGGGCGCGGGCGCGGACCTTGGCCACCAAACTCAGTCTGCTGAACGCACACCTGGCTTCTGCTCGCTGCGCCGGGCAGCCTTGGCCCGCCGAGGGAGTGACGCTCCTGCCGCCCGGGTCGTCAGCAGTGACGGGAAGTGACAGGTTCTGGTTGCTCCGCTCGGCGGGCAGCTCCCGCACGAGCGGTGGCTGCCTGGCTGTGCGCTGCCAGCGCACTCAGTGAGTGACTGGCGGGCTTCCATTACGGCTGCTCGCAGAGCCTACAGCTGCCCACCGCGCGCTTAGCCCCCCTGCATATAGAAGCGGCGCAGACAAGGCTCACTTGCCAAGCACTGCCGTTTGCGTTTGCACGGCGCCGGGTTGCCACGCGCCACCCGTGCATTGCCACGCGGCTTTGGCTTCACATGCAATTCGCATGACTTGACTAACAGTCTGCAATCGTTGAGACTCGGCGGCTGCGGCCATGTATATAGGCACCCTCTGCGCGCAGCATTACTGCGCACTGCCGCGGCACAGCGCTGGGGGCCGCTGGCACAGCGCGCGTGCCGCCCCACCCCCTACACCCCGCCCAGTCGCAAGTCACGTTGACGTCGTATGCGTGTCGGCCTTACCCAGCGCGGCGCACGCCATCGACTCGCCAGCGCGGCAGCGTCCGCCTATCGGATCGCACGGATTCAGTGTGACATGTGCGTGCGTACGGCGTAACGTATCTGTCATCCCGTACGTGCCCTGTAGCGCGCGTCCGCGGTGCAGGGCCGACCAGTACGTCCCACGCACCGACCCCAGCCTGCGCCGCCCTCCCATACGATGATCGTGCTGCCCCATCGGCGGCAGCGGTAGCATCTGCGCGTGTCGCCGTTTTGGTGCGCGCGTCGCTGGATCGGAAACATGGCAAACGCCCGCTGCCATTGTTGGGTATCGCCGCGGCAATGACGATCCTCCAATTAGTCCACGCGATGCAGGGCGCCGCGAGGTCAGTAGCTGCTGCAACTAGCGCCAACAGTGTGCTCACTGCGCACAGCACTTTGCGCAGCAGCCGCAGCACAGCGCGGTTGCTGGCGCGTGTGTGGACCCCTGCCTGCGGCACACCTGAAGCTACAGCCCCGTACATTCAGCGACCTAAGGCGTTGATGCCCAAAGCTCTCAATCCAGCCCTTGAGAACAAAGGGGCAGTAGCCATGAGACAGCAGCATATGAACAAGCAGATCCCAAGGGAAGCCCAAGATCTACTGTCCGAATGTCACAGTTACTGAAGTCCATCAGTGGCTCTGGTGAGGTGTTGCAGGCCAGCCACAACGACCGACGTCAGGCAGAGATCTGCTCCTTTGCTGTGAGCGCCGAGTGCCCAGGAGGTTGAGCCAGAAGGGACTTGAAGGGTCGCACGTTGGGCCTGCTTGCCTCGCACGCAAGTGTATGGCATTTCCAGGGCTTCGTCGCCAGAGGGCTCTTATGCCGGGCCGCCTACCCGCCCCCTCAGGGTCTAGTTCGTCCTTGCGCCCGCAGGCGCGTATGCCTGCAACGCAGCACGCTACGTTGCCGTCGCATGTCAGCAAGCAGATGCCTCGCCGGCCGCGCGTTCTGACTGACGGCCGCCTCGGCTGCGTCGAGAGCCGCCGTCCAGCGTATGGGGTGCGAAAGACACCTCCGTCCCTTGGTCGGCACCCGCACATCATCATCATCATCATCAAATCATCATCATCATCATCATCATCATCATCATCATCATCATCATCATCATCATCATCATCATCATCATCATCATCATCATCATCATCATCATCATCATCATCATCATCATCATCATCATCATCATCATCATCATCATCATCATCATCATCATCATCATCATCATCATCATCATCATCATCATCATCATCATCATCATCGTGACAAGCCCCGTGATGACGCCCCAGCGTGACTGGAGCTCGCTGGTTAAGCCTTCGCCGCACAGCTTCCTGGCCGTACCGGCGGCGCATGCGCTGGTCACCGCAGCCCCAAATCATAATCCACTCATGCGAGCGCGCACCACATGCACCTGCATACGCGTGTGGTATAATGCCCGCGGCAACTATGCGTCCGGGCTGCTGAGCCACATGCACCACGCGCAGCCACTGCACCACAGTACCGCTTGCACGCCGTAGCCAGCCGTAGCAACAGTGCGTGTCAATGGTTTCAGCCGTTGCATCCTTCTTGCTGCATCACGCTACTACCATTACATCCAATTGCATGTAATGTCAACACGGTTGACACGCTGGCAGAGTAGATGCGTGCAGCACAGCCGTAGCCAGAGCTGCAGCTACAGCTCCACATTAAGCTGTACCACTAGCTGGCGTGCAGTCACGGCGTGTGCCTACCGTCCATGCTGCGACAGCCGCCGACGCGATGATGAACTCCGTCGGGCGCGCCATTTTCGTACGCTTCTGAGTGATATCACGAAGCACCTATCGTTCCACGGAAACAACATCCTGGCAAAGCGGCGCACAAGCCCCATGAGTCAGCTACACAGCTCTGGGCGTACGTTCTGCCGTATGTCCGCTGTGGCAGTAGCGCACTGCGTGATTTGGGACCGCCAACTGTTAGCGCAAAATGGCCACAGCTGTTGGGGGTCCGCGCAGGGAACGCCAAGTCGCGCTGGCAAGCAGAGCTTGCCGCGCGGTGTACTGTCGCAGAGGGTTTCAAACAGTCTCAGCCATTGTATCATTGATGATGTGATTACTCGGAATACTTGAGATGGAAAGCCATGGACCGGTGACACCTTCTGTAGGCGTGCTTGGCGCCGCACAAAACCAATAGGCCGCACAAGAAACGCTGGTATCGGCGTTGCGTTGTGTTATGTTGTCGCGCATTAGCTTGCACGGGGAGGCGTGCGCTTGGGTAGAAAGGGGCAGTGGGCGCCGATGCCTCCTGAGATTACATCAGTAATCCGAGTTTACCACCACGTAGGGTAGGGGGCACGTAGGGCCAAAGGTGGCTGGCACCTCCTGGTGTAGGGGCACACGCAGACGACGTCAAGACCGGCGACAGGCGGTTGCTAACGCTAATGATGGCGACAGAGGCAGCAACTGGCGGTCGCAACAGATGATGAACGGCCTGTGACCATGGGGCAGCATTTCCAGAACGTCCCATGACGGCGCGCGGGTACCCTCGCTGCTGGCCGCTGCCTCCTGGGATGTGCTTGCTGCACGCTGCATGCGTGCTGTGAATGCAAGCCGATGAATTGAAGCGACCGCATTGTCCCTTTTACTGGATGAATGCCGCATTCACGCGAGTAACTGCTAATACACTACAGGCTGCATCGCCCAAACAAGGAGCACAAAACGAGCGCCTCAGTCAGTACATCATACCAGCAGGCACCGCCGCTACCCAGGAGATACATGTACATGCACATGCCACCATGGTGATCACTTGACTGCCACACACACGCCCGCTCTGGCCAGGCTTGCATCACTCATCGGCGAGGACCCTGTATGGGGTGATGCAGCATCCGGCTGTCCGGTGCTCACGCGCTGATCACGGGCTGCACATCCACCACCACTCGTTCGTGCGGCGGCACGTGCCGCCGGATGCGCACGTGGGGCTGGTCCAGGGGGCGTCCACGCAGGGGCCGGAGCCGGGCTGGCCGCAGGGGGTGCCCTTGCCGCCGCACTGGCCCCACAGCGCGATGGTGCCGGTGGTGGCTGCGCGGGGAGGGGGGTGGGGGGAGGCAGGGAACGGGGGAAGAGTGAGTGTGTGTTTATAAGAAAAGAGACCGTGTGAGTGTGTGTGTGCGTGCGTGTGTGTGTGTGTGTGTGTGTGTGTGTGTGTGCGCGCGCAGCGCCGGCGCCATGGGTGGGGGCGGGGGGCCACAGCGCCGGGGTAGCGGAGGGCGCATTGCGAGCACAGCATAGGGTGGTGCACCAC